>APFE030507479.1:0-14553 GCA_000404065.3 Pinus taeda | reverse complement strand
AAATCCATCCATGAATGAAAAGATTTCGCATCCGGTGCATTCATCAATTATCTGGTCGATAAAGGGTGTAGGGTAGTTTTCTTTCTGACAAGCTTGATTTACATCCCTGTAATCAACACACACTCTAATCGTTCCTTGTTTTTTCATCACAGGAACAATATTTGATACCCAATCAGTTAGAGGAACGAGGTAAATGAAACCAGCATGGAGGATTTTCTCAACTTCCACCTTGATGGAAACAGCTTTCTTGGGGTGCACTTGCCTTAGCTGCTGTCGTACCAGTTTCACATCAGGATACATCTTAATCTCATGTTCAACTATGCTCGAGTCGATACCTGGCATTTCATCATATAACCAAGCAAAGACATCTCTAAACTCGCGAAAGAGAGTGCTATATATTTCCATTTCGGAAGAAGAACAAGATTTGGCAACATGAATGTTCTCTACAACATCTGTTTTGGTTGAGATGTTTATGGAAATAGTCTCTTCGATATTGGATAGGTTTCTCTCAGAATCCACCGTGTTTACAGTATTCATTAGAGAGTCAAATACTGAAGGATGGTGTAGGTCGCTGGAATTATTTTCTTTCCAAGTCAGAAGATGGGAATGATGGTGGTGATCTTCCCATGGTGCCCCATCAATCATCATCGATTGAATGATTCCTTCGTATGTAAGGTGTACTTGCGACCAAGGATCTGAAGGGGTGCCATATTCCTTAGACCTCTCTATCGAAACCCTTGATGAGCGTTGATGCTAGTTCACCTCCCATGCTGAGAACATTGATTGCTATAATATTTCTAACAGGGTTAGAGGAAAAACTTGTGAATGATCCATTTTAACATCATTTTCTGACATCTTTTGAATGGAAGATATCATATTGCAGGTTCCTACATTAGCTACTTCCGCCAAATTGGTGGGAGGCGGTAGGGTAAAAGTTCCCATTAACGTAGGGTCTTTTAGTAGGCCTACTCTGATATTATGAAGCATGCTAGGGCTTCCATGGATCATTGGAATGCTTCCCGTAACTTGCGAACTGTTGGGGAGAAATTTTTTTTGGTTGATGATTGTAATTCGTCCTTGGGAAGGATTGCAATTTTCCTAAAGTAGGTCGACAGAACAGCTGCCATGGCATATATCCAGGGTCTTCCGAGTAGGATGTTGTAATCAAGATTCTTGTCGATGACTTCAACATCAATTTCTACTGTTTTGCCCCCCAGTTCGACTTGAAAGTTACTTATTATCCCATACGGGGTGTATGTTCGTCCATCAAATGCTTTTAATGTTGTTAATGATCGCGACAAAGATGGAGACCCCAGAGTTTTCCAGCAACTCATTGACATGATACATGTGGATGCCCCCTCATCAATAATTGTTTTATGAACAATTTTGTTGAGGGCTTCCACTTGAATGAGGAAAGATAGTTGAGCTGGTAATTGAGGGTCGTATCCTTTATGATTAAAAGATATAAGATCAGAATTCGTTCGGTCAATCCCGCCTATTGCTGATAATAAAGACTGCTTTTGGGAGGGGAAATTTTGCAGCACCTCAAGAGTCGACATCGCGGATGGTGATTGAGCTAAATCCTCCACTATATTATAGTGTTGTGTTGCTCGGGTGCGAGGGTTAAATGTCAATTTGTGTACTACTCCCTTTGGCGGTTTTATTGTTAATTTAGGAATGATGGGTGGCACAACTTCTGTTGAAGTCGTTGTGGAACTACTAGGTTGATCTTTATCCTTGTTGCTCAACATCTATGGATTCCCATAATCTTTACTCCTTATCGTTATTAGAGTATAATTCAGTTGCTTCGAGACTAACAACATTAGCACTTGGGACGGGGAAGCATTTTCGCCAGCAACCAGATTTGTTCCTTGGTTTGGAAACGGATCCATCAGTACAGCCGAGGTTTTTGAACTTTTGAAGAATTTTCTAAGTTCTTCTTTATATGGACAATCTTTGGTCCAGTGACCCTCGTCACATATACTGCATGGATTTTTTGGTTTCGCATTCCTAGAAGGGTTTTCAGAAGGTTTCCTAGGAGATGAGTCTCCCTGGTTTTTCTTCTTCCCTTTTTTTTTCTTCTGGCCTCCTGGTTGCTTGGTTTCTTTTCCTTTGTCTGTTGACACGACATTTACTTCTGAAGCTAGAAATTTTTCATTTGCATCTTGACTCGAAACCGTGCGGGCCTTTTTCGATGTGGCCTTTGTGGTTTTAGTGCTTGTTGTACCTGTCACACCATCGCCGACATGAGAGTCTTTCTTTGATTTAGGAGGTGGAGTAATGGAGAATTCTAGTCTAGGAGCGTCATGGAATTTATCGTAGAGCATGCTAGACTAAGTATAGATCAAGTCTAGATATTGTGCACGAGCAATAACTTGCTCTTTAGTGATAACTCCCCCCTTTGCCACATCTTCTGTAATAGCAGGTAACAATGACTTAATAAACCATTCAGCCAATAGCTGATCAGGAACATATGTTTTTACCATTCTACAATGACGCCGCCACTCATGAATATGATCGGATATGTGAGTGGCTGTCATTTGTTTGAAATTGGTAAGCAGCTCAGTTCCTGTTTCATACCTAATAGGTAACTGAAAATGGGTTAAAAATATTGTGGCTAGGGTACTGAAGTTATCAAACGAAGCTCTAGGCAGTTCGACATACCACTTTGCTGCCAGACCAGTTAACGTGCGCTGAAAGAGGCACAACTGAATCGAATCATCATTGAGATTGTTCGACGAACACCACAGACGAAAGGTCATCACATGATTTGATGGGTCTTCGCCCGGATTTCCATTAAATTTAGGAATATCTGACGGACGTTTATGCGGAATCGCCGGCCACCAAGGGGCGTAGGCAATTGTATCATTCGTTAGTCAACTTAGATCCGGTAATTCTAGAGTTGCCACGAAGGGAAACTGTTGATTCAGGCTTCGTTGAGCATACCCAGGATAAGATGGAATCGTTTGAGCAGTCAGTCTTTGCATACCATCATAATGCATTTGATGTTGGTAACTTTGATAAGGTTGATGGGCATAACCATTATGATATGGTTGATACTGCTGCCCATTACTTGCAAAGACTTGTTGCTCATATCCTTGGTAAGCCTGCTAGAATTGCGGTTGTTGGTATTGCACCAGCCATGGTTATGAAGCCATGGACTGTTGTCCAGCACTGACTGTTTGACCAAGATGGGGATTGATGTTCCCCATTTGAACCTGTTCCATTCCACTAGTTGGTGACTGTGGTTGTGTCGGAGGTATAAGAGATTGTTGTATGGCGACCTGCGAAACTTGAGGTTGGCATACAATTGGTGACGCTTGCACTTGCGATACTGCCACAATAGCTGGCGTAGTGGGGATTTTTGTCATAGCTGAACTTTGTTGTATTGAGCATACAACTCTTGGTTGTTGAGACAACACTGGGATCCAACCGCTAGTCGCAATTCCAGCATAACCCAAATTTTCTTGCGAGCTCACACATGGTTTTCCTTCTGGGGAAGACAATGAAAGGGTATACGACCCTCCATATGACGGTAATCCAGTGCTCAAAGGAATAATTTTCCTTTGGGGACCAGTTTGCCAAAATTGACCTTGTGACAGATCAATTTGTCGAGACTCAACGTAAGAGATTCCAGATATAATTCCGGACGAACAAACCGGAACAATCCATACTGTCGAAATAGCCCCAGGATGGACTCCATTCAGCGATTGAAAGCTGGTTGGGATAGATGGTACACCGGCAAACATTGTCGGAATAGCAGAAGGAGCCTCTGTTGTTGCTGTGTCGGGTGACACAGTCCTTGATGTTGACGGTTGTTCAGACATATTAAGTCTATCCAAATGATTCCTCAATGATTCTTCAGGAACTTTCAATGGTGGGTGAATACTATCTAATGAAGAAGGATATAGGGTGATCCCAGCTCCAAGTTGCATTGGAGTGCTAGATGGAGGATCTTCCACAATCTCTTCTATGACAATCAATCCAGGAGGAAGAGGTAGACTTTCAGGTCTGTAAAATATTTATGGTGCCAAAGAAGATGTGAGTTCTGTAGCAGCAGACGGTTGGGGAGTAACACCTTCCGAATTGGCCGTAGACGGATTCGGTTCAGGGATAGAAGTGTTAATTGTCACACTAGGATCAGTTGTAATGTCCTTTTTCTGTTGCAGAATTTCTTTTCTAGAGGCAGGGATTCCAAAAATGTTCGGAGTAACCGGAGTCTCTAAGGATGTTGGAGTGCTTGCTCCCATCAACCTAGGGGACTTTGATCCAGTTAAACGATTTCACTTTGTCCAGAATGGCTTCGCTTTTGGAGTCAACGATGGTTGACTCGTAAGTCTCCATGAACGATAGGGTTTTCATTGACTTTCTTCCACGATTCTGGATTACTTGATCAACTCAAAATAAAAAGGGAAAAATGTTTTTCAAATTAAATGAATTTTAGACACTTTGACACAACTTGTTTTAACAATTTTAAAGAGTGAAGAGAAAACAAAAGATGACTCTAGTCGCCTTCGATTTTTATTGAGCTTGAACTGACAAGCGTTCAAAGGACCTTTTCCTTTAAGGAGTCTGAAAAGGAGCAAAATGGACTTCTCTGGAGATCTAGGCAGAGAGGATTACCAAACCAATCATAAAACTGCAGAATACTTTTTACGGTATGGCAGTCAATCTTCCCGAATGCTGTGTTCGATGCATTATGATCGATAGGGTGGTAGACACGGCTTCTTAAGGATAAAGGATGTAGCCTATTGTGGTCTCCCAATATATACGCGATGGTACGTGGGAGCACAAGTCCACACTGGCACTTGCCGTCTCAGAGTGGAGGAATCACCCAACCAACACTGAAAGCAACAGTTACTAGGCTTTACGACGCCAGAATACGTCTCTAGCCTAGACCTCTAGATGTTGTGCGTTAAGTTCCAAAGCGTTGTTAGATTCATTGGATTTATTTTAAGTTGATCTTGCTTAACAGTTTTCCTTTCAGGTTCACCACGTGATGTATGTATAATTCCTAAATGAAGTCTAAGATGATAAACAAACGTTTTATCTTCTTTCAACAATGAAAATCCTAGCTACTAAAGGGAAGAAAGTCAAGCATCTTTTCTTCACAGAGCACAGAGCACACACTAAAATGCACAGTCCTAAATCAAGCCAAGCATTCAAAATGAAAATGCACATGCATGTATTTGTTTTTCAGCTCTCTTAATGTGTGAATGACGTTAAGAAAGCTATGTGCAAAACTGAATTATTGTTAAAACGACTGTACTCAACAAAATTCTTTTTCAAAACGAAGTGAAAGCAAGAGAGACACTTTGCTATTTGAAATGGAAATTGCTTTTCGACACTTTAAAACTAGTAATCCAAATCCTATGCAACAATAAATGTATAATCGACTATCTAAAACAATGGAATTTCTTTCTAAAAATGAAAACGACAGCTATGACACTTTCAGACCTAGAGGCGACAGTTCGACTATGTTACTTTTTGCAAAAGAGAACTAAAACGACGCACAATACATAAAAAAAAAAAATTATAGTTATTTTCACTAAGGAGGCGGAATAATGTAAGAGAAGGGGGTTTTCACAGAAGTACACTGACTACAGACAACAAAACTCTTAAATAAGATTGAAAACAGTGAGAAAAATCCACAGTCGGAGGGTAAAGTCAATCCTCCCTGACCATCACACCTATTACATAGTGAACTCAGTATGTAGCGCACCTACTCCATTCGGGAAGTGTGATGCATACAGGATGCCTTGAAGGCAGGGTATGATGGTAGCAGTGCGAGACTTTGAACGAGATTTCACTCATAGTTTGCAATCTAGTTCAGGTGTTTGAGCTAAATAAGTAAAGATCAATGTATGTAAAACACAGGGTTGATCTAAGAGGCTACTTGATCTGAAAATGGACTATACTTGTTTAATGGTGCAAGATATCCATTTCCTATAATTGCAAATGTGAGCTATACACTCCAAGTGACCTCTGAAAATGTGAAATTCGTATTTCTTATACAAAGATAGATTGTAGGGGCATTCACTGGACATGTCACCTCTAAAAAGAGGATGAGTTCCAAAGGCTGCTTGGCCCTCTACAGGCTCTGCCTAAACAAATAACAAAGTAAACACTTTAATAAGTCTTTGACATACACATACTTGATGTTTGATGTCTTGCAGAATAAGGCAATTAACTTTCTGTAGCTGAATAGGTGATTATTTGTGTATGCAAGTTATGTATATTTGTTGTTTAACACTTTATATCAGTTTTGTTTAGCATATCATCTTCAGCAAATAAAGACATCAAAATGATAAAGCAGTTCACCCCTTCTGCGCTACGTCTGCTGGACCAAACCTCTCCAACTAGGCTTGTCCTCTTGTATTAAAAATGCTACAAAGACTAATACAAGAATATGAGTGTCTCGAAAGATAGACCTGACTGTAAATACAGAATCTAGAGCTAGGAATTAGCTAAACATGCTCTTTCCCAAGCACTAAAACAGTGAAATTGTACCTTATACATTACTTTCCCCAATTGGCCCTAGTGGCCCCTTAAACTTGCATGGAGCATTTTGAGGTGAATATGACGTCAATTGGTTCTGAAACCTCTACCATTAGACTCAGAAGGTCAAAAATAGCAGACATAGGCTTTTGAATCACCAAAAATGGATGAACACAACCCCTCATGGCCCTAAAAGATTCCCTGAAGCTAAACATTGAGAAGAATGCCTCAACAGGAAAAACGAGCTGTAGAAATGGATTCAGAATGCTGAAAACCTTCAAGAATGACCTTCGTTGCACATTCACTGGCTGCACAATTCCCAATGCAGCTCCCAAACTGAATTGGCCCTAGTGGCTCCTGGAACTTCCACGAAGCTAAAACACCTGCAAATGACCTCAGATGGCTGTGAAACCTATGCCGATGGCTTCAAAAGGTCGAAGAGACCCAAAAAAAAATCGTTTAAAATGGACTTTCCTAGCCAAAGTTATGGCCATTTACTCCCAACTACCAGTTACCCTTGAAAAACTCCAGCTAACTATAGTGGAGGTCCAAATAGGTCTGCCAATTATGGCGGGACTGCCCAAATTTGGTGTTCCACCAATTCCGCCGCTAACTGACTGTAGGTTCCCTGGGTAATTGTCGCATGGCATGGTCATATTACATGGGGAATGGCCCTTAAGGGCTGGCCCGATTTGGTTTCCGCCGAAACCAAATTTAAACTTTATAAACAATTGTTGCCACACATATAACAATTGTGACCCTTGTGGCGCATTGGTATGGCATTGAAATGTTACAAGACAGGTCGTGGGTTCAAACCACAAGTCGACCAAAAAATTTTAAACGATATGCGCCCCAATTTGTTGACGTCACCTTGGGCCACGTGGCTGCCTCTGGGCCTGCCACGTGGCAACCTGTGATTGGCTGCCCAAAAAGGAATATTCCCTAGAATATTCCAAAAAATATTCCATAGAATATTCCAATGTGATCAAGAGCTGAGGACTAAGTGTCGTAAAATGGTCAAAAATGAAAGTTCTCAAAACTGGCTCAAACCTAAACGACCGGATAGAGCTCGTCCTCCTAATTCCAGCGCCGCAAATGGCTCAAAAAATGGTCGATGTATGAGAAAGTTATGCCAAAAACAAAATCACCCAATAACCCTTAATTTGTGAATATTTTTCAAAAAAAATATTAAAAAAATTATTTTGTAGAATATTCTTTGGAATATTCTAGGGAATATTCTTTGGAATATTCTAGGGAATATTCCTTTTTGGGCAGCCAATCACAGGTTTCCATGTGGCAGGCCCGGAGGCCGCCACGTGGCCCAAGGTGACATCAGCAAATTGGGGTGCATATCGTTTAAATTTTTTTGGTCGACTTGTGGTTTGAACCCACGACCTGTCTTGTAACACTTTAGTGCTTGAGCTGTTTGGGGGCTGTGTACATTCATTTTTGGTGATTCAAAAGCCTATGTCTATTATTTTCGACTTTCTGAGTCTAATGGCAGAGGTTTCAGAACCAATTGAGGTCATCTTCACCTCGAAATTCTCCATGCAAGTTTAAGGGGCCACCAGGGCCAATTGGGGAAAGTATTGTATAAGGTACAATTTCACTGTTTTAGTGCTTGGGAAAGAGCATGTTTAGCTAATTCCTATCTTCTGATTATGTATTTACAGTCAGATCTATCTTTCGAGACACTCATATTCTTGTATTAGCCTTTGTAGCATTTTTAATACAAGAGGACAAGCCTAGTTGGAGAGGCTTGGTCCAGTAGACGTAGCCCAGAAGGGGTGAACTGTTTTATCATTTTGATGTCTTTATTTGCTGAAGATGGTATGTTAAACAAAACTGATATAAAGTGTTAAAAACCAAATATAGATAACTTGCATACACACATAATCACCTATTCAGCTACAGAAAGTTAATTGTCTTATTCCGCAAGACATCAAACTTCAAGCATGTGTATTTCAAAGACTTCTAAAGTGTTTACTTTGTTATTTCTTTAGGCAGAGCCTATAGAGGGCTAGGTAGCCTCTGGAACTCATCCTCTTTTTAAAGGTGACATGTCCAGTGAATGCCCCTACAGTCTATCTCTGTATAAGAAATATGAAGTTTTCACATTTTCAGAGGTCACTTAGAGTGTATAGCCCACATTTGCAATTATATGAAATGGATACCTTGCACCCTTAAACAAGTATAGTCCATTTTCAGATCAGATGGTATCAGAGCTCGGGTTGAGCATTTGTTTGTGCAAAAGGTGTTAAAGCAGTGTAAGAGATTGATTGTTTTATTTGTTGCAAATGGTTGCCTGAATAAGAAGGGGTTTTTTGTTTGACATTTGGTTAAAGCTTGTCATTTGATTGAAAGCTTTGAGAACTCTTATTTGGAAGTTTCTTCTGTTTAATTGACCATTTACATAATGTCAACTTCTTCCACAAGTGAAGGTTCCTCCTTCACAAAATTCTTCAATGATGACATGAAGAATGAGTTCCTTAAGGTGAAGGACATGGTGCAGATTCTCATTGAGGATCAAAGAGAAAGTGTTAAGCTTCATGCACAATTGTTGGCTATCAAGGATGAGAAGGAATTAATTCTCCAAAGACTGCATGACATGGAGAAACAACTCCTTCAAGCTCAAGAAGCTTTGTCCAAGATGAGGTAAATCATTCAAACATGCCTTCAATTTCCTCAATTGAAAAGTGTATTGGTTCTTTTGAGAAAAATACCAGAGGCATAGGGTCCAAATTAATGTTTAAGATGGGCTATCAAGAAGGCAAAGGTTTGGGCAAGCATGCACAAGGCACGGTTGATCCTATTTTAGTTGTGGAGCGACCCAAGAATGTTGGTCTTGGATATGAACAGTTTAATGGTGAAGAATTCAAATCCTTGAATGCATGTGATGCAAATTTAAAAGGAACCTTTATCCCAAGTTCTCAAATGAATATATGCCAAAATTGTTTTAAGGATTATTGCCATTGTTTTAAGCCATCATTGCATCAAGTAGAGGGTAAACATGTCACTTATGGCAAGCATGCAAAGGTAAACAATTTTCAAGACAAGCACAATGATGAAAGTCTCAAAAGGAAAGTTGTCTCCTCTACTAGTTCATCGTCTCTCGAAGACAAAAAGGATGGACATTCTATGCAGCAAAAGAGGAGGTTTTGTTGCACATTTTGTGGTGGATTTAACCATGTTGCTTCAAGATGCTGGTTGAAAAAGAAAGCACACAAGAAGCATAAGAGGCAAAGAAAACTTTTTTCAGAAAGTGCTTGAAAGTTGCAAATTTTGTCAAAAGAAGGGACATCATGTTTCTCATTATTGGATCTTGCATCCAACAAGTCGTCCAAAGCATATGCAGCTTGAGGAAAAAAACATTGGGGCAAGTGGATCTATGGATTCCATTATCGATATGGAAGATTCACATGAAGAACTGTTGCTGCAACAAAAATCGCCATTGAAGTGGCTGGGTAAGAAGTGGATGGACTTATTGACACAGTAAGACATACTCATTTTGTACATACAAACTTTTTATGTATGCATGTTTTTTTATGTTGTTGCAAAAATTTTGCCATGAAGGTAAAAGATGAGTATGAGACTCACTCTATCACAGTGAAAGCTATATTCATTTCAGCTTTGAAATTACATGTACATGTGATCGAGGATATTGTACTTTTGATTGTACTTAAGAGAAAGTTGAAAGATAAACTGCATGCATGAGAATGATATGCATGAGCATAGGGATCATGATGATTTCCTTGTATTTTAAACATGTATGTGTGATTAACTTGAAGGGTTGATTACTTTGTTTTTAACCATGTATGGAATGTAATATTGACTTGGAAAAAGTTAATTTGTTCTCCATGACTAATCATCTAGACTTGGTCCAGCTACAGGCTGAGTAGATCCCCCAGGAAAGTGTCCAATTCTGGAGAGAAACCAACCTTCCCACCAGAAATTGTGCAATCCTGACTGGTAGCCTGCTAGGCTCCAGAATTACAAAATTCTTCCAGTCAACCCTCACAAAGAAAATTGCACAATTTTCCCCAACATGGCTGCTCAGCTCAAAATTTGTGCAAGTCTAGGCAGGAGTTATGGTACTATGCACAGAAATTGGGAAAATATCCAAGGTAGTCAGACCAGATCCTAGCCAGTAATGCGCATTTTATCCTAGCAGCCGAGCAACCTCTTGCATGTGCAGCTGAGTTGAATGGTTCCCTCTAGGATCGAGAAAAAAAACTTGCATGCATGGACTATTTCTCCCAATGTAGCATGCAAAGGCATCCTTTGTGTCAAGGATATATGTTTAGCAGTTGGAGGTTACATGCAAGGATCATTTCAAAAACGTCCCACCAAGTGTCGCTTTCCTTAGATTTGCGGCATGTGCGTCACAACCTCGATTTTATAAAAACTCATCAACCGGACACTGTAGAGCTCATTCCTCACATAAACCTTGTATCTCTAACATCCCACGTCACATCTAGGTCTTGTCGGCACACTCACCTCAACTGTTTTGGGGTATGCCCATTTTCCATGACTTGTGTTGTATTTCTGGCACTTTTTGTGTTTTGCTTCGTATGAATGCTTTTTGATTGATTTCATTGAACTCTTGTTTTCCTTTTGATATATACTAGCTTCTCCTAGCACTATTTCTGTTTTTGTTGCTCTCTCACTCTTGTCACATGCATGAAACTATTTTTCACGAACGGTCACTAATTCGGTGACTCACCTCACCGACATGCATGTTTTTTTGTTTTCTGAATCTTCCAGTAACCATTTGCATGCATGATCATTCCCTTATACTTACACTCTGTTTCACCATGCATTTTCACTCGCATTTCCTTTCAGTTGCCCATCGGCGAGTTTGGGCAACCTTCGCCTGGACTCTACCTCACTAAGAGCCTCACCAAGACAACATTGCATAGTCCTGAGAGGGGAGGCTTTTTCTTCCTCTTAGTAAATGCACATTTCTTCCCAATAACTATCCCCCACAATTATTTTGTGCATTTCTAAAGGACAGTGACTGTTGGGCTAGAAAATTGCACAATGAAGTCACTAAGCCTGCAACCATTGCTAGCTGAGATTGCGCATTGAGCAATTCCAATAGTCAAAAACCAGACTGGAATATGCATTATGCAGTTCCAATAGTCATTCAGTCTCTTAGCAGTCGAGACTGTGTCTTGTGTAGTCTTGGCAATCGGTCTCCCAACCTCCCAGCTGAAATTGCGCAACCTTTATGATCAGCCACACAGGTATGTTGCAAATCAATTCTCAAGCTCATTTTGGTTTTCGACTGACATATTTATTGCCATGAGTGTTTCCATGTCCTTAGCTATTGCATGTGTTCATTTTGCTCTCAACACTTCAGGTACAATGCTTTCCAAGAGGGCAGAGTCTAAGACACCATTGAGAGCACACCTGGAGATGCAATTGATCAAATGTCCATGATCTTACCTACTCACGAAGATATCAAGTTGCTCGTAGATGAGGAAATCGAGATATGACAACAAAAACATTACAGTGAGCATCATCATGAAAAATAGCTGAAGGTAGCATATCGAATGCAACAAATGCAACGAATGTAGGAGGAAGGTTGTTGACAACATAGAGGCGGAACAAATTTGCAAGCCCAAGAAGATCTACTGATGATGAAAGCAACTTTGGAGGCACAGGATATGAGGTGATGGTATGACATGAAGATTAGGTGAAGATAGAGAAACGAACAAAGAAGGAGTTACATGTTCTGAAGCAGCAACTCAACGAAGAACATGAAGCTGCACAGACAAATGAATGAGTTGTAGGAGGAAGAAGAAAAATAGTGGGAGCAACATACACTCATGGATGAAACTGCACCCGTACATGTTAAATATCCATCCCAATAGTTAGCATAGAGAAGAAATGGTGAGAAGTGTTGTTGATCGCATTCAAGGGATTAATTTCATTGTGCACACACATGCGATCTAACCCATTCAACACACTCACCAAGGCGAAGACAAGAAGCAAGTCCAACTAAATATGAACATGTACTTCGGCAAGCTAATGTGCATGACCACTAGCACACACTTGAAGATTAGCATGGACACTATGCATCAGCATGTTTTAGGTTGAACGCACCCAAGAAGACCATGCACATGTTAATAGACAAGTTGGATGAAGGAGCCGAACCAATGTACCGGTTGCAACGGAGGCAAGAGTTTGTTTAAGAAAGAATTCATGATGGGGTGCATGCACACCATCACGGATGACCAAGCTTGGCATCAAATCCCCACCTTCACCATCTTAAGCATGTCAAAGATTTGGTCTCACCACAATGAACCGAGTGTCAGTGATGTCTTGCATTTCTTGCTCAAGCCATTGAGCACATGTGCATTGTAATGTAACATCGTGTCAAGTGGAAGTTCAAGTTTCAATAGTTGGATGTAATAGTCATAGAGTAGATGACGATTCATGAAGGTAGATGAACTGTCATAAATGGGAATTTCAAGGTTCACCCCACCCTTTGCTATAAATAGTCCCTCATAACTCATTGGATTAGATTTTGGTTAGCCAAGATTTTGATAACACTATCTTGCAAAGAGCTTGGATAGTATTGTAACACGCCTTGGCTTCTCCACTACACGAAGCTAGTACATATCTTTGGAGGAGTAGGTGGATGTGGTTGTAACGTCCCACTCTTAGGGCTAGTAGGTTTACATGGATGTATTGTATGATTGGAACTTACACTTCTTTATATAATAAGAGCCAACATGTTTTCATGCATATGTTTTTATTGTAGTTGGACTGTTCTGGTTGCTGTAGCAATGTATGTTGTTTAACTTACGTAGTTGTGTATGAAATTTTTTGTATGCAATTGTATGAATCTTGTTGTAGACATGTTGTTGGTTTAACCATCACTTTGCATATTCTGTCTGACCTGCTCTCCAACTTGTGATGCATCTTCGCTCGTGTGTTCCCTACCTAGTTGAGTACTATTACAAGTTGCCAAGGGGCACACTCATCTAAACCCACCTATGTTAGAACCTCTCGTACACCTTCTTTGACTCACTACAGTGGTCACACCCTTGCTACCAATGAAGTTATCTTACTTCCCTCTATGTGACATCGCAGTCAAGGCATTGCTTTACGACCCACTACTGGGACTCCTACACCAAATGGCCTGAGATCTAATTGGGACTCCTTACTGAGGAGATCCCCTTACATGTTGGCAGGTTGAGTACCATCAACATTTTGGTGTTAGAAGGAGGGTTAGATGAAAAGTTGAGTCCTCAAATTTGTTTTGAATCTCTACACATCTCTCATGACTCACTACCGAGTTGCTCTTCTGGAATGTATGTCCGATGGAAATTATTTCATCATTACAAAAAAATTCTCAGATAACTTATCTCATAAAACATTTGATGGTGGAGGCTACATATCCTTGGTTAGGCATGTGGTTAGCATTGTAGGCTCATGCGAAAGACATGCATTCTTTGAAGAATACATGAGCTACATGTTGTTTATATACACGCTCTGAGGGCACCCAATGCACTTATGCAACACACTTCCCGAAAAATATATTCATTCTCTTGCTCATCTCGTCACAGAGATAAACTGTGCTTTCAATCACTTTAATTATAAAGCACTCAATAATGAAATTCTGGAATTATGAAAAGAAGTCGATGAATCCATTAAATAGTTTCACACACGCTTTTGTAATCTTTCATATCGATTCTCGGAATATGATATTGATTAGGAATTTCTTGATGGAAGATTTGAGTATCTTCTTCATGTATCTGAACCCTGCTCAGCATACTTTGTTGACAAAGTTGTGTAATCGCAGGTAGGCACAATTGTTGTCACAAGTGAGTGTTCTCTTTCACCTCATCAGATAGCTCCAGCACCAGAGATCATGCACACACCTCTATTGAACTGTCACATCCTCCCACCCCACCTTCTCTTGAGATTTGCACAAATTTTTCTTGAAATCTTGTTGGTTGTCACGTGGACTCATTCCATCGATCTCTATCCTCACGTTGTGTTGATCCTCCGGATTGTATTTTCTTGTGTTCCCCCATTCTAGAC
>APFE030507477.1:0-29421 GCA_000404065.3 Pinus taeda | reverse complement strand
CAACTAACTGTGGTCCCTTCTTTAAATGCGGGTCAACCACTTACAATTATTAATATGGGCTTTATTGACTCTTTACTTAACTATAACTATGAATCGACTCTATTACATAAGTAAGGGGGTTAGGGTTGGACCCTAACATGCCCTCCCCCATAAAAATAGCCTTGTCCTCAAGGCTAAAGCTATGGAAACTACTGAAGGATAGTGGTTGGTTCTCATGTCGCATCTTCTAGAGAGGTGTCTTTCCACTTGACAAGGAATTCCTTGATCGTGCGACTGTGCAGGTGTTGTTCTCGCATGCCAACAACCTATTCAGGTTGGAGCCAGATTGAACCTTCTTCGTCCAATTCTAGTAGACTGGTTTGAATTCGGCAATGGTTCCCAATCACTTTCTTGAGGCATGGGACATGGAAGACTAGATGGATTTTTGCAGTGGGTGGAAAAGCTAGCTTGTAGGCTACTTCTCAGATGTTCTGAAGTACTTGATATGGTCCATAGAATTTTGGAGATAATTTCAGACAACCTTTGCCTTTGAGTGATGTTTTCTTATATGGTTGCAGACTCAAAAATACCCGACCCCCTTCTTGAAATTTGCGTTCTGAATGATGTTGATTTGCTTGTTGCTTCATGCGGTTTCGATCTTGATGGAGATTCTCTCTGAGGTGGGCCATCATGGTTGTGTGGTTCTGTAGGAGTTTAACCACTGAGTGAAACACCTAAGGTAGGTCTCCAAACATTTGTAGACTGCTTCAGTTTGACCATCAGTTTGGGGATGATAGGAAGTACTGAGGTGTAGTTGGGTACCTTGTAGCCTGAAGAGTTCCTGCCAAAAGTTACTAGTGAATATCGGGTCATGGTCAAACACAATGGAAGTGGGCATGCCATGAAATTTGAAGATCTGGTCCATGGAAGATTGAGCCACCAAAGCAGTTGTAAAAGGGTGGGGTAGGGCACAAAAATGAGCATACTTAGAAAGTATGTCCACAAACACCATGATGGATGACTTGTTGCCTAACTTCGGAAGACCCGTAATGAAATCCATAGAAACCTCCATCCAGATTGAGGCCGTGATGGGCAATGGCTGTAATGTTCCTGGGGATTTGACTATTTCTACTTTGTGGTACTGACATACGTCACACTCAGCTACAAAAGTAAGAATGTCCTTTTTCATGTCTGTCCAAAAGAATGAACATCGAGTGCGAGCATAAGTCTTATGAAAGCCTGAATGGCCTGTAGTGGGAGATGAGTGCAACTCCACCAAAATGCGACTTTTGAGGGTGGATGTTGGTGATATCATGACTTTGTCCTTGTAGTAAAGAATCTCATTTTGCTAAGAGTAGCCCGCTGTGGAATTTGGATCCGCCTACAATTTATTAATGAGTTGGGAGAGAAAAGGATGTGAAAACGATTCCTTGCAAGCCTCTTCAATCCATTCTGGAATGGGAAGGGAGATTGCGAGTAGGGCGTTTTTATGCTTAAATTGGCATGTTAAAGCATCTGCTACGACATTTTCGCACCCTTTCTTGTAAATTATTTCATAATCATATCCCAACATTTTGGCGAGCCATTTATTTTGTTGTGGTGAGGATAGGCGTTGCTCCAAAAAATATTTAAGGCTTTAATGGTCTATACAGATTTGGAAATGCTGCCCTAATAAGTATGGTTGTCAGGTATCCACTAAATGTAAGATAGCCATCATCTCCTTCTCATAGGTAGATTGTCCTAGATTTGTTCCACTTAGTTATTGGCTAGTGAAGGCCAAGGGTCGACCTTCCTGCATTAAGACCACCCCAATACCCGTACTTGAAGCATCACATTCAATCACAATAGATTTGGTGAAGTCGGGTAGTACTAATATGGGAATGGAACACATGACATACTTGAGAGCTATAAATGCCTGTTGTGCTTCATCATTCTAGAGAAATGGATTTTTCTTGAGAAGGTGAGTGAGGGGTCTAGCAATGCGACCATAATTGTGGAAAAATTTGTGATACTAGCTCGTGAGACCCAAAAATCCTCTCAAGCTCTTCAAGGTCTTTAGTTGAGGCCAATCCTGCATTTCCTAGATCTTTTTGGGGTCCACACTAACACCTTCACGCCCCACAATGTGGCCCAAATACTCAACTTCTTCCATGCGAAAATAGCACTTGGACATCTTGACAAATAATTTATGCTTCCGGAGCAGTTGCAAGAGTAGATCTACATGCTGAAGATGTGTGGCCCAGGTGCAGCTGTAGATGAGGATGTCATCAAAGAAAACGAGGACAAATTTTTTGAGATAGTGTTTGAGCAGGTGGTTCATGAGGCTCTGAAAGGTGGATGGGGCATTACAAAGACCAAATGGCATGACCTGGAATTCATAATGGCCTTCATGAGTTCGGAAAGTAGTCTTTGGAATGTCTACTTCTTTCATGCGAATTTGGTGATAGCTCGAGCAAAGGCCGAGCTTAGTAAGGAATTGAGCCCCATTTAGTTCATCCAGCAAATCATCGACAACCAGGATGGGAAATTTATCTTTGACCATCAGCTTATTGAGGGCCCTGAAGTCTGGACATATACGCCATTCCCCATATTTCTTGAGCACCATGATCACAGGTGATGAATAAGGACTAATGCTAGGACGAACGATGCCTGCTTCCAGGAGTTCCTTGATGATTTTTTCAATTTCATTCTTTTGGGTGAATGGATATCGATATCGGTGCACATTTGGTGGTTGGGCCCTTGGAACCAAAGTGATTCTATGATCATGTTCCCCTCTCGAGGGTGGAAGCTCATGAGGCTTGTCAAAGACTGACAGATGGTTGTTTAAGATCTATTGCATCTCAAGATGAATATGAAGAGAAGTGGGTTCGAAGGCCTGGATGGCATTAAATTGGGATATAACTCCATGGTGGCCCTTTCTTAACAATTTTTCAATCCTATGTGAGCTGATGATTGAGGGAGCACTCACCTGGAGTCCACGGAGGGTATGTGTGTGGTTATTCTACTTAAAGCTCATATATAACTTGTGGAAATCCATTGTGATTGGGCCGACTGTGCGGAGTCATTTAGTAGCCAAGACAATGTCACACCCACCCATGTGTATGGGAAACATGTGGGTCTTTAGATGATAATCCCCCATTTGAAGTTTGGTATTTTCACAGCGGCCTTCACATTTCATTATCCCCCCATCAGCAATTTGGTCTTGGAAATTAGAGACTGCTCTGACAAAACAATGCACTGCTTCAACGACTCTTTGATGGATAAAGTTATGTTTACTACCACGATTGATACAGGGTGATGCTTAATAAAACCTTTTATTTTGAGATTTTGGGGAGAAGAAATCCCTACCAAAGCATGAAGAGAGATAATTGGTTCATGAGGTGTAGCTGGGAGTGCATTGTCCAGCTGGTTTTCCTCATCTTCCTCCTCTGGTTTCTCAAATGGTGGGGCTTCCTCCGATGAACTCTGATCAGTAACATCAATTTGAAATAATTTGGGTTCCTTGCATTTATGCCTTGGGGAGTATTTCTCATCACAGTAGCAACACAATCCTTGCTTTCTTCTTTCCACCATTTCCACTGGTGACACCTTTTGAACCTTAAATGTTTGGGTAGTGCTTGAAGCCTAGGTGGGGCGACCCTTGGCTATGAAATTTGGATGAGTCAATTGGGCTTCTAATGTGCGTTCTACTTCATGAGCTATCTTGCAAGCATCCAACCATGAGATTGGGTGTTGCAGTCGGACGTCGACTTGTATGGCTTCTTTGAGACCACTGACAAAACATTCCATGTAGAACTCATCTCGTAGCCCTCCTGTGCGGAAGGTTAAGGCTTCAAAGGATGTAATATATTCTTGCACTATTCCTATCTGTTGGAGCTTAGTAAGATGACCTAAAAAATTAGATTCATGGTCAAAGCAATCCGAAAGGGCTTTTGCAAATACCTACCAAGTCACGGGCCTTCCATAGCAATGTTGATGCCACTGCCACCATTCCCATCTTTTGGTGTCCAAATACATGCTACCCACACTTATCTAAGTCACATCATTTCAGATGTGATTCAATGTGAAATATTGCCCCATTTGTGCTAGCCATGTGGCAGGATGAGAGTCATCAAATTTATACATGTCCAGCTTGGGTGGTCATGGCTGGGACTATTTGTGGTTGCCAAAGAAGTGAAGAGAATGGATAGACTCTCCCTCCATGTTTTCATTAAAAGCATATGCCTCTGATTGTTCCCCCGACTTTCCCTTTGTGATTGTGTCAACTAAGGTCTGGATCATCTTTGTTAATGCATCCAACTTTTGTTCAAGGGGGTCGATCTTCTCATTGGCCATAGCTTGAGCTCTGGTTTGTACCATGCACCGATCTGGTGCACTTGTCATTACTGTGAAAAAAATAAAATAAAATTTGGGACCACCCAAAATTTTGATGCTGACAAGTGAATGGCACCACCTTGCTCAGCGTGTCGACCTTATTCTCATGGGCTAAGTCTCTTATAAGCATCCCGAGAGGGTCTTAGACTGCAAAGTATGAGTTGGAATGTGGCAGTGATCGAACCCCTGCTACTAGATCTGAATGGCGGGTCTTATTGTTCTGACTGCTATAGAACCCAAACTACTAGATTTGGATGGTCGATTTGATAGATCTGATTGGCGGATCTAATAGATCTGAATGGTGGATCTGAGAGATTTGAAAGGCATAACTGATTTTTGCAGCTGCGACAGAACCCCACCTGCTAGATATGATCTGGAAAAGATGATGTGTGATCTAGAGAGAGACAAGGGAACTATGGTCTCAAGGAGTCTCAGGTGCTACAAATCGCAATATACGTAAGGGTCTGATAGTACTACTCGGCCCAATATTTCAGGGATCTAACAAAGGAGGATCAACTGTACCCTTAGCTGTACAACCCGACTACCCTATCATACACCCAAGTAATCTCCCCGAGTGCTATTCTCAGTGTATTGTAGTAGCAAGATAGATGACGGTTTATCTATGGCAAGGTTTCAAGAGAGCCTAGGGGGCCTCCGATATACCCAGAGGGTACTTGGAAGATAGTCTGTGCGTGGTTCTGTCTAATGCGCTACTACCCGAAGGGGTACCCACAGGGGTTACAAGGGAGTCCAACGAGCGTGACCACCTCTTGTATTTCCTGCGTGCATGCCTCCCCAAATACACAGTTTTATGCGCTCAATGACAAATCCTGTGGTTTAAAGACGCTGAAACATGTCTTTAGCCAATTTTTTTTTTGCTAAAAATGGAGATCCCACTGGCCCTGGAAAGTGCTCTGATACCACTTGTTATGCTCTTGACCTCTGAGAAGATACTAGAATACCAAATATGCAAATAAGTATACCTAGAACACAGAACAATAAGAAATAACAACATGTATTTTATTATTCAGAAAGGAAAGCAATGTTCACTTGCCTCTTCAAGGGGGCAACCTCCAATAGAGCTCAACTCAATTAAAAGATAAGACATGATGCTCCTCAAGGGGAGTCTCGATCCTTTATATAGGATTCATACTTGCAATACTATGGGTCAGTACCATGGTTCTTATTAATACCATCTATTTAATACCATGGCCCATTTGCAACTAACTATGGTCCCTTCTTTAAATGCGGGTCAACCACTTACAATTATTAATATGGGCTTTATTGAATCTTTACTTAACTATAACTATGACTTGACCCTATTACATAAATAAGGGGTTAGGGTTGGACCCTAACATTAATTTCAAGGCTTTTAAAATGTATTTAAAGGTATACACACGATGTGGTCTAGAAAACACTAACAGGAATGTTATGTGATCATGGGAAATAATTTTTTAAGACATAGACTGGTGCCTTTTCACGTTTTCAGAGTCAAGAAAAAGGAAAAGATGAATCTATCACTTTTGATTTCAAACGAGCTCGAAAAGACAAGTGCTCCGATGATCTTTTAAGTTTAAAGAGTTAAAAATATCAAATGACTGCTTAAGATAATCTAGGCAAAAAGGATTACTAGGTAACTTTGAACTACATAATGCCTCTTGGCAAACCAAGAAGTACGGGTAGGTAATCTCCTCAAATGTTGTGTTCAGTGTATCACATTTAGAAGGTAGCATACTCGGCTTCCAATGGATAAAGGATTGCAACCTAGTGGGGGCTTCCTTTGTACATGCGACGATATGGGGAGCACAAGTCCGTACTAGCACTATCTAGTGCCAAAGCGAACGATAGTTGCTAGGTTTAAAGACATCAGAACACGTATCTAGCCTAGATCTTCTAAATGTGATCATTAGGCTTCAAATGTGCCTTAGGTTAATTGAATACATTTTAAAGTTTATCTTGAAATTATGTTTCAGTTTTCAGACCTTATCGATGTGATTCAAAAACTCCTATATGCAACTAATATGAGAAGAAATCCTTTCAATTCGATGAATGTTTAGACTAATGAGAGTAGAGAACACAATCAATGCAACAAACAAGCAACTCAAAGTAGAATGACCTTTTCACTACACTTTTTGAAAACAAAATAATGAAAAACTCTTTTCAATTCTTATATTTCTTATCAAATGCACTTTAAGTAGTCCTTTCAATAGTATAGAGAATTCATTCCTATTCAAATGCAAATGATGATGCAACTCTAGTCTTCAATGATGTTAGCTAATGTAACATAATGATTCAACAACCTAGAATTATGTATTTTTCAAGGAAATGACAAAATGAATCTTTGAAAAACACTTTAATGAAAAATATACAAAACAATCAAGCTCAATCAAATGCAAAACGCAAAAGAGAATTCCTTCCAAACTAATGATGCAATGATTCAATCAAGAGCAAGATGAGAAATGTAATCTATGCCCGAAAAGAGATGCTTAAACAACAAACAAAACTTTTGAAACTTGTTTAATTGAAATTAAAGCAACAAAAGGACTAAAAAATGAAATGCAAGGAGCATCTAACCAACAACTTAACTTACTGAGCACACAAATAGCTAAATGGATGATGACCTAGATGCCATAGGCCTCAAACCACCTAAAGACTAAAAAAATCAAGTAAAGAGAAATCAAACCAAACAAGCACTCAAATAAAGCAATTGAAGCTTTCTAGTCAGGGAGAACACAGGCAAAACAAGCTAAGAGGCAGAAATGAAGAGGGAAAGATACATTGCTTATGATCTAGGGGAAACCCTAATCTTCACCTACAGGAATCAACGCGACTACCTAACTAAAAACAAGCACCACAAGGGGGTCGACACGACTATTTTAGAGAAAATCACACTGATCAACACGACTATCAGAATAATAAATGCGTTGACCGAGGATTTCAAGGAAAAAATAAAAAATTTCAAAGGCTAGAATCAGACTTGCTACTGTAAATTTACGATTCGAAGCAGTAAACCAGGAAAACCAAAGAAAACTAAAGGGAAAAGGTGATACTAGAAAAGTTCACATAAAACCATGAAATGATAATTAATCAAACAAGAGGATTGGCTCCCCATCGGAGTCTCCAATTTGTGGTGCAGGTAAATTCTCAATGCTGACAAAGACAATTCCTCTAGCCCAAGAGAGTGGGTCTAGCCACAAACAAATAATCTATGGAAAATTTCCTCAATCTAGAATCAAATAAGAGTGCCTACCTCTTAGAACGCTATTCTGCTTGGTGATGATCCTTCTTTCTTACTCCAACTATCTTTTGTTTCCTTCCTTTGAATACCTGAAACAAGCAAACAAACAACAACAACAAATGTGATAGCATACAAATTCCATTCAACCTACTTAAAATGTCAAGGAATATTAAGCCATCAAATGTAAGATAACACTCAATGTAGGAAATCAATCAATAATTGTATTCATATAAATGCAGAAAGAGATTACAACCAATGCCTTGACATTGCTGGTCTCCTCCGACGTAACCGGGTTTCCACACCTCCACTAGCATATCATGGATATCCCAAATAATGGAAGTTTTAAGTCTTCTTCCCTTTAGTTCTAAATCAACCCAAACACACTATTCTCCCTCCACAAACATAAACTAGAAGACTACAAGCTATGATATCTTGCTAGTTATTCAAGCTCCAAAAATACTAAGACTGAAACTAGTTTAGCTTGTAAAAGGAGGGGTTTATATAGCTTGGATGGAGGGGATATGGTTCCTCTTATCATGGGAGAGGCCTTATCTCTTGGGTTTGTTCCATCTTAATAGGGGAAAGGAGCCTAAGTTGACTTCCTCAGCTCCATCTAGCCCAACCACTTACCAGACTTTCACTACGAAGCTTTTAGACCTGGAAGCTTCGACTCCATATTTAAAAAAATTTCCAAAAGATGATTGGCACAAATAAGAAAAGGCTCATTTTCACCATATGATGGTAGTCCTGGTTTCAATCTCTGCAAATCAGCCTGAGGAGGGAACGGGTCATTAGAGCCGATCTTGTAAACTGGGGTAAAAGGAAGCTTTTTGGGAAATGATGCAAAAGGGAATTGTTTTGCTCATGAAGAGGGACATAATGGGAGTTTCTTCACGATAGGAGAGCATGTAGGATTCACTGTAGTGGTCCTCTAGGATTGTGGAACGAGGATTACAGGGACAGTGACAAAATGTTGTGTAACAATGTAGCACAAAAAAAAACAATATAGGGGCTACATGGGACACAACAATAACAATATGGGGGCTACACTAGTATTATAGGTACCTAACAAAATCTTTCTTAACAATATTTTTTTGTTAATACTTCATTAAAATATCTCAGATCTAAAGTAAGACCAAAACCTTACTATGAAACTAGCATCAAAGTGTTGCAAAACAATCACCTCTGAGAATATAACAAAATATCATTATAGTTTATGATCTTTTTTCACACAATTGAATATATAATGATTTTAAAGAGATCTATCACACTTATAACTTCACTCTTCCATATCTAAATACCAAACAATCATAAGGTGAAGCACTTTATGAGTATTAAAGAGACAAAGTGTAAAAGGTTACACACAAAACTAATGAGTTTATATAAAAACCATGCAATCAATGCACCAATACTGTAAATGAACACACTATTAACTAGATTAACAAACCACACAAAGAAATAGATAACAAGAGAGGCGCCGAGCTAGTTTGGCAAGCCCAACCAACCAACTCGCACCCTCTGCGAGTAGCTTAGATCATGAGTAAAAGTAATCGTTAGATACACCGGAAATGGAGAAAGAATCCTAAAATTAGAAGTCTCAGATTAAAATCAAATAAGTCTTTGTTATATTAGGAGACAAGATCTCAAATCCAGTTGATGAAAGAAGCGAAACCCTATCATTAAACTAGTAGCATATTGCCATCACAAGTTATCTAGAGTTAGGCATAAGGCCATAAATCAATTTATATGTGTTTTTTTAATACCGATTAGGCTATAGAAAAGAAATTCAAATACAAGATGAGATAAACAAAAAACCATAACATTTTTCCATTGATAAATGTTTGATATAGCCATAGTCTAAACAAAGGAATTAGATCTAATGCATGAGAAGATTTTAGCAAATGGTTCCTTTTTCCTCGACCTAGGACTGGCGGTAGAAGGTAGCTGTGATTTTTATTTTTAAACCAACTCCAAAATATTATTTAACAAGTGTATGTACTGCCAGTTAGCCATTGTCCCTCGTGGTAAGCTTTGATGACAAAGCGACGTACACATCCATTACTTTAGTGCAAGATCTATATAGAGAGTGTCAGAACTACAAAAACTCTGGTTAGTGACTAACTAAATATCATAACCTTAGGAAACACACATAAATGAAGGCATGTTATTAAAAATAATGATTTACCTATAAAATTTTAAATATTATGCAATTTGAACAGAAGTCTTCATCATTATACCAAAACGGTTGTGGAAATGCTAGGAAAAGGCTAAAAAATTGGTAAAACATGGGAGCAAGGGAGGGTATCATATTGGAAAAAATAAAACATGTTATGGTCTTGACATTTCTGGTCTGAAAGGGTGTTATTAAAGCATGGTGGATGATATTTGATTAACTAGTAAGTTGTTGTCATTGTTTTCAAGAGTGTTGGAATGGTGCGAGGTCGTATTATTTATGCTTCAATAGAAACCATCATGGAGATCCATTCCTAATTGTAATGACATACTACTTGATTTTGTTTTAAGTTCATACTAAGCACTGATCATGGTTATGTGTGATAATATTGATGGTTTCTTCCTCTTTGGTGCCATTAATCTTTTTATTCCATATGATTTACTTATAATTTTTCTAGTTATGTATGTCCTGGTCATATCTTCAAAAGTTGGAATGTGTATTTATTGTCATCAAGAACTCAGAGAGGTTAACTTTACTGTAAGCTCAAGAGGGATAACACTTCTTTGTGTCTCTTAAAACCTCAATGACAAGAGTTGAACTCTGGCACAAGTCCAAACAATCATAGAACCATCGTGTTTGATCCATGGTCAAGTTATTCCTAAATGGGTCTATATGGCTTATACAACCCAAGTTTTGGGTAGAACTATTGTGGCATCGACCAAATATCCTCAACTATGCATGCATGAGGGTTTTCCTTACCCTAATCGTAGCAAAAAACGTCTCGTTACGATGTGAAATAACACGTGGGAGGAGTCCATTTATGGAGCCTTATCTATAACTAGCTCCCTTTCTTTAGCCCTCGTGACTAAGCACAAGAACATTTCCTTATGACCAAGGTTGGGGCCAACCTTACGCCTTTAACGAATGATTAGAGGATGAATGATTAGAGGTTGGACTTAAAATTATGACAAAGAGTCAGGAGGTCGAGGTTGGTCCCAACACAATTGAAGCAATAACTGTTACTGGAGTTTGGGCCAACCTACGACTCAGTATCCTGTGGACCCTCGCCATCGTAATGATATATATGGTCCAGGGTATATTTCCGTATATAAACTATATAGCACACGTCGATAGAAATCTGCCTTTGAAATATTTGTGACAGAGTATATATATATGTCAAATAATATGCATGCAATGCTTACAATGAGTATTTTTATATATATTTGTGATGGAGTATGTGTATATGTGTGTGTGTGTGTGTGTGTCAAATAATATGCATGCAAGGGTTACAAAGAGTTGTGTTATATACACAATATACATATATGTTATTTAATATGTAATGGAATGTAAAGTTCAAATCATTGATGTAGAAGTATCCTTGTAGATGAATGGAAGAGGATGCAATGAGCCTCACCCCTATGACGTCAGCAAGGAAGTGGGGAGGCCCTACTACCATAAAGGTCATCAGATGGGCATCAAGTTTATATGGTGGAGAACTTAGTGGGGGTTCCTCCTTTGTGACATTAGTGGAGGGGAGTTGAGACCCACCCACCCACCATTTATGTAAACATTTGTTCGTAGTTGTTAGATGAATGGTGGTGAGAGGATCTGTTGAACACCTATATGTAATATATAGAAATATTTACACTATAGGCTCAGGTGATGGAATCAAATGTGTGGCCAGTGTTAATAGGCATGAGGAAGCGAAGGTGGATGATATATATATATATATATATATATATATATATACACACACACACACAATCAAATGTGTGGGTATTGGTGTATAGAGAGATTGTGGTTCATATAACACAGGTGGGCCATTGCAATGATATAATGACAGACACACTCATAAACAAACACACACACACACACACATGTATGTATGTACTCACGAAGATCCATCTTAACTCTAGATCTACCTAGCACTGAGAGGGATCAATCTCTTTTTAGTTTAAAAGAGGTTTGCGTCTCAGAAAATTTAATCCCTCTCAATGCTTGGTAGATCTGGAGTTAAGATGGATCTAGGCTAGTTTAATTATTAATTATTAATTATTAATTATAATTATAATTACTAATTTTAATAGATATCATTTTTTAGGATTCAAATCTCTTAAGTAAGTCATTCATCTTATGACAATTTCCATGAGAGGTAGTCGTAACTGACTAATTTCTCATGATTTTTGAATAGTCCACTTAGCACTCATTGCATAGGGTGATTCTCATAGGGGCGAGGAAGTGGGATTGAAAATAGTGAAACGAATCACATAGCTGATTGTCATTCATCTATAACCATTTTCATGAGAGATAGTCGTAACTCACTAATTTCTCATGATTTTTGAATAGTCCACTTAGCACTCATTGCATCGAGTGATGCTCACAGAGGTGATGAAGTGGGATTGAAACTAGTGAAATGAATCACATAGCTGATTGACGCTATGTGATTCATTTCACTAGTTTCAATCCCACTTCTTCACCCCTGTGAGCATCATCTGATGCAATGCGCAGACTATTAAAAAATCATTAGAAGTTAGTCAAATACGGCTACCTCTCATGGAAATGGTCATAGATGAATGACTTGCAGTTGAAACCCAAAAATATTATCTAATATATTTCACTGCCAAAATCCATCAATATTAATTTCATATTTTTTATTTTATTTATTTATTTTATTTTCACTGAGTCAAAATGTTAGACATTACAACATCTCTACCATACTGGGATCAAATGTTTACATATGTTTACATAGGAGTTAAGTTTACTTAGGAACCTCAAATATAAAGAATTTTTTTAATAAAAAAGTGGATATCATAATATTATATTTTACCCAATATTTATTACTACTCCCACCCAAATCTTGGATAAAACACAATATTATAGTATTATATTTTGCCCAATATTTATTTCTATTCCCACCTAGTAAAAAGTGGACAAGGGGTGGGGTGAATTACTAATTAAAATGTAATATTACTAGCATTTGCACCAGATGTTGCAAAGGAAACGCCGTAAGGCATAAATTGAAAAACTCAAATAGAACAAAAAAATACTTTGATAAAGAATAAAAATATATTGAACACTGAAATCAATACCCTATTAACTGAAACCACTTTATAGAGATTCCATATGAAATGGGCATATGATCCAAGAACATTGCTGCATAAGAGAGCCAATTAGTCAGGGAACATAAGTATAAATGGTTTCATATATTAAAATCCACAGGTCTAACAAATCTTGTTTAGCCATTTAAGATATAGAAGTTATCTTGTTTAACAGCGGGCTGCTCCCTGACCAATTCGACCCGACACTCCCCTGCAGCTCACCAAGTCACCAGAACAAGGCAGAAAACTTACTCCCAGGCTCTACATTGGAAATAAATAGCAGTGGCGTGGTTGGATAATACTGCGCCATCGAATTTGTTAATAGAAGTTGCATGCCATCTATTTGACCAATTCCTCTTGGAAAAATTGCTGGAACATCTCAAATTCTTCCCTCTAACCAGTCCAGAGGTTTACCCTCTCCATCTCAAAAATTCAATTACACGCGAATATTTTGGGCCCTGGTTTTGTCTAAACAATGACGATTATGGCCTCGTCGGAGAGGAGATCCCAGAAGCAGAAGCCTTTGGTGAGTGAAACCAGTCCCCTGTTGCCAAGAAGCACCAGGATGGCGAAGATGGTGTGCATGAAGGATTCAATGGTGCCTCCTTCTCTGGCACGGTGTTCAATCTATCCACTACGGTGGTGGGAGCAGAGATAATGGCTCTGCCTGCTACTATGAAGGTCTTGGGATTGATCCTCGATAGTCTCCTCATTATCTTCGTTTTCTTCTTGACGGATGCTTCAATTGATATGCTCTTAAGGTTTAGCAGAGTCGGGGTAGCAGCTTCCAATGGCGGCGTCATGGGAGATGCCTTTGGGAATATTGGGAAGATGTTGTTGCAGATCTGTGTGATTATTAACAATTTGGGCATTCTTATGGTTTATATGATAATCATAGGTATTTACCTCCCCTAATTCAAGGAATTATGTTGGTTTTTTTCGATATGACTTCTTTTTGTCAGGATATGGTTAACGCGTCAGCATTTAACATTATCTATAGCCATTATTACCAATTTATTTGAATGACTTTGGCTAATTAGCAGCTAGTAGGAATCCAGGTATCTATTATGTTAAGGTTGTCTATTGTGCACGTGACCCCAATTGGTATTGCTTGGGCTGGCACACATTCATAAGCAATGGAATGTCATTTGGTTATGTAAAACTTGGTGGGACTTTATTAGCTTCTAGCCTTCACCAGTGTTATATTAGTTGTCTGTTTTCACTGACCTTGCAAGGCATTGTTGGCCATTTATGTCTGTTCTCATTGGGCAAACTAGATTTTTTGCTCTTGTTTTCATTCAAGTAAATTAGAGTTTTTTGGGGAATGTTCTGTACTGCCAAAATATTCTAATTGATATCCTAAACTGCATTCTGATACTGGATTTTGTTTATGTGAGAGCATTATGTCATTACAGGGTGCTGGGAAACCTTCATTTATGACTTTAAGAGGAAAAGAGAAATGTATTCTAGTCGAGCTGCTGGGATTTAGGCCTTCCTGTTCATGTTTTGAAGAATCCCATCCCCAAACTGCTTCCTCTCTATGTAAAATTGTTTGGGTTATATTGTGATTCTATGAGATTGATGCCGACCTCGCAGGCAATGCCCATCCCTAGTGAGTATAGAGGTATTT
Organism: Pinus taeda; assembly: GCA_000404065.3. Lineage (NCBI taxonomy): Eukaryota > Viridiplantae > Streptophyta > Pinopsida > Pinales > Pinaceae > Pinus > Pinus taeda. The sequence goes on along the minus strand of APFE030507477.1, from coordinate 14,929 downwards.
TTGGGTGGCATGATTGGAGGAACAGTACTGCAGACTCTAATTCTCATGTTTATCACGTATAGGACTAACTAGGACAGAGAGTTATTTACCTGTAATTCCAAATCTACTCTTTACTAGCATTCTTCCCGGGTTTCGTAATTTAGTAAATCGCTGGTTCTACCCATAAATTGCAGGCTTCACACGCTGAAGATCAGATTAAACTTTAGGGAGGTTTAGTAGATTCAATCAAAGACAGTTTAAGGAAGGTAGATAAAGCAAACCCTTTATGATTTACTATGTGATATCTTGCATTACACAGAGATGTTTATTGTTTAGAAGATTAATCCTCTCATGTTATATAGAGATGTTTATTCACAAGATTAATCTTGTGGCAGGACAGTGAAAGAGATGACAGAGAGTAGTTATCTTCTGAAGTATGAAATGAGGATTGCTACATTGTTACTCTGAAGTGATGCATGTACTCTAATCCATCCACATCACTAGTTTCGGCAGATAATAGACATTTTTAAGTGTATTTGAAGAGGACAGTGACTTCATGGTGAATTTGATTATGGTGTCTTCTTCCACAATCAAGAACAAGGAAAGTCATTTTATCAAGCTGCATTCAATTGTCTAGACAAATTTTTAATTCCCTCATTCGTTGTTTTCGTGGAATCACCCTGTTCTTTTATTGTAGGCTTTGACTTTTACAAATGTTGATTAATGGTATTCTATTTTCCATAACATCATGTGACTATCAGGTGATGTTGAAAAATATACAATCTTCTGCCACATTCAAGGGCAGGGAGAGTCATTTTGTCAAGCTGCATTGACTTGTCTAAACAATTGTTTAGTTCCCTCATTCATTATCTTCATGGAACCACCATGTTCTTTTATTGCAGACTGACTTTTACAAATGCTGATTAATGGTTTTCTAATGCTGATTCATGCTTTTCGATTTTCCCTAGCATTACGTGACTATCAAGTGATGTTGAAAAATATACAAATAGAAGGAAAACTTCACCATGTCTATGTGAATTTAAAACACAGGACATATTTAAATGTGAAAATTATCTTTGTTTGTTTGTAGGGTTTAATCTTTATCAGGCTCTAGGTTTACATTTCTTGGTGAAGAGTTGAGAATTGAAACTCTCTATGGAACATCCAGACTCGATCAAGCATTAGATACTTTCAATGACAACATCACACAATTGAATAGATTATTCTTCCATCCAACATAAAGCTGAAACTGACATGAAACCAACCCAACCTAGATTCAACCTTCAACTTGTAAAAATATAAATAACAAAATTCAGATAGCTAAGAAGAAAAGGAAAAGGACTACTATAAAGTGTATGAATAAAAAGCTATTAAAGCTGTATAAATTCTATTCCAATAGCGTCTACATTCTAACTTCAAATAACAAAGTAGCATAATTAATCTGTTCACTTACCTTGGTATCATTTCTTGCCTCTTGGTTGATTCTTCGGCTTTTACATTGTGAGGGGGCACATTGGTTGATGTTGTTCACCACATCTACTCTCCTTTCTACTTGACTCTAACCTATGTCTGATGACATATTTCTCTACTGGCGTTTTATCTTCTTGAAACATCTTAGTTATCTTGTTTTTCCCCTGGGGCTTGAATTGTTGGACAAATCTTTTCCAAACGAATCCAATCTCATGTTTCTTCCCAAATTGTTGGACAGATCTTCTCCGGATATAATCAATGTCATGTTTTTTTTGCTAAATTGTATTATAATATCGTCTTCGAGCCTTCCAATATCATGTTCTTGATTAATGGAAACATCTTTGGCAAATGATTTCATGGGTTTGCTTTTCATAAATCTCGGAATTTTATCTCTCTAAATCTTGTGAATAGTGACATGCTTGTCTGAAAGATTAAGCCATGCATATCTACATATTAACCAATTCAGACTTTCAAACTTTAAAACTGTGGATGGCTAATAAGATCCAGTCTGATCACAATGCTTTGAATCTAATCAGATTTCCCTACAGACAAGCCACCTCTTCAGTCTTACATAAGTGCTGAACATATTTTCTTTAGACAAATCCGATGTCATGTTTCTTCCTCGATTGCCTTACAGATCTTTTCTAGACAATCCAATGTCATGTTTCTTCATATTTCTTACCACACACAAGCCACCTCTATATATTTAAATAGATTCAGTGGGTAGTTATAAGTCAAGGAAAAGTGTGTTGAGCTCAGGATAAATAGTATTCAAACTGCCCTATTTTCCTGCGTAAATTTGGCCTTAAATCTAGTTTGAATTATGACGGAAGTCAGAGTTCTGTTTATTGGAGGTGAAATTTGCCCGTGGAATTTATTTTTGGAGTTTTAGCTGATTATCTCTTTTCAAATAAAGAATAAAAAAGAGTGGAACTTTTGACTCGTGGAAAAACAAAACTCACCAAAAATGAGGCGATATGAGTGCTGGATATCAAACATGGATCTCAATATAATTTGATTGCATCGACCTGGTTGTTAAGTTACCAATAATGTGATTCTGTACACGTTTCTTGTTTATTGGTAAATAATACATTTCTCCACCAACCTCTTTTTGTTGTCAATGAAACCATAATGTTTCTTAGAGAAATAATCTGTTACTTACCTGAGATAAAAAAAATTAAACCCAGATTTGGCCACTGCAACAAAGTCATTTTCCCTTAATGTAATTGTATTCTCTAATTATCATTTGATTTTGTTGAGAGGATTAGAAATACATCATTTTTTTCAGAGTATTGATTTAGACTTGTTTCTTCATTAAATTTTATTTATTTCTAAGCTAATTGGATCACTCACTACTTTTTTTTTAATGAAGTTCAGATTTGCTTCCTCTGGAGTATAACTTCCCACCTAGATCTAGATTGGCACTCTCTCCTCAGTCTCCCTATTTCAATCTTGAATTGATTTGGAACCCTTGTTTCAATAAAAAGACTTCATCAGATCTAATCCATGGATCTTGGCATTCCCACTAAGATTTCACTGAATTTCTTTCAGGTCAGTTAGTTTTGTATTAGTTCTATTTTTTTTAACATTCATTTGTCTCTTACCTCACAACTTTTTAGTTTTGTTATTCTCTTCCATTACTAGCGTGCTTGAACCCAACAACCACTTTTCTCTACGATTTAGCCTATTATTGGCCACATTACACCCCTATCACTGCTCCTGTAGATCAAGATCTTATGTTGTTCACGGTATCTAAAAGTACAGGTCATGCAGGAAGTCGGATTGGGTAAGTAATGTTGATTCTTTTACAATTATATACAATTTGCTGTGCTACCTCTTCTTTCTCACTTGTAACTTGAATGTTGGCAAACCTTGTACTCTGTTTCTTTGGGTCTGTATGTGTATGCTTGTTTTTGTGTGCATGTGTGTACTCAATGGCTTGGAGTTTGACTGTTACTTATGCATGTCATGTAAGGTATGTATATTTCGAATGGGTCTATCTGTCTGTTGAAGTAGAGACATCAATGAATGGTGGAACTGAGTTGATGTCTCTACTTTAAATGGTTGAAATGAAAATACTTGGCAAAATGTTCTAATTACTCTTACTCTGGCCGTCTGTATCAATGCAGCTTTTGCAGGGCTAAAATGTGAAGGAAAGGAGGATGAAGATTGTGAGAAGTTGCAGCTTTTGAAGGGCTAAAATGTGAACGAAAGGAGGATGAAGATTGTGAGAAGTTATTGAAGAGCAATGGAATCATCACACGTAGTGGGATGAATTTTGGTGCACCTCAAACTTATGTGAGGTTGAGTATTATTGACAGAAACCAGACCTTACAATCTTCTGCTTGACAGGCTCTCAACTATTCATGGATGATTAGTTGAATCGCTCAATCATTGATGCGAGATCAACTATATTCCTTTTCAATGTTTACAACTACAAATACAATAGTATCTTTAACTAGAAGGCTGAGCAACCATGGCAGGATGATACAAGGCTTTACACAAGTTTATCCACTCTTCACAATTCTAAAAGCAAATTCCCAAATCAGCGTTCTTTTGTCGGTTCTGTTCCAAATAATCTTTATATGTGTGTGCACCACCTGCTCCTCATAAAAAATCATTCTCAAGATCATGGAGGGCCTTCCTCCTTCTTGTTGAACAAAGAATTAATGTCACTCACTATAGCAATAGAAGTTGAAACTACTGCCAGAAAAATCATGAGCAATGCGATGAATATGTCCTTCTTGGTTGAGATTCCATGGGTGTCTCTGCAATTAAAAAATAATTGAGGTTAGAAGTTACATACAAGCAATGTAAAAGACGAAACCAGAAATGAAAAACAACTTTTTTTCTACCTGAGAGCAATGGAAGCTGGGAAGATGAACCCAATACAAACTGCTGCTGTGGCCCCTGTGAATTGAAATGCATCCCAGATACTTGGTATGAATGATGCCCCAAGGAAAACGATTCCAATTAACCCAGCAGTGATCAAAATGAACCTCTTATTATCCAAAACAAGATGCTTTTTGCTGGAAACACCCATGGCAGGATGATAGAAGGCTTTACACAAGTTTATCCACTCTTCACAAGTCTACAAGCAAATTCCCAAATCAGCGTTCTTTTGTCGGTTCTGTTCCAAATAATCTTTATATGTATGTGGACCACCTGCTCCTCATAAAAAATCATTCTCAAGATCGTGGAGGGCCTTCCTCCTTCTTGTTGAACAAAGAATTAATGTCACTCACTATAGCAATAGAAGTTGAAACTACTGCCAGAAAAATCATGAGCAATGCGATGAATATGTCCTTCCTGGTTGAGATTCCATGGGTGTCTCTGCAATTAAAAAATAATTGAGGTTAGAAGTTCCATACAAGCAATGTGAAAGACGAAACCAGAAATGAAAAACAACTTTTTTTCTACCTGAGAGCAATGGAAGCTGGGAAGATGGACCCAATACAAACTGCTGCTATGGCCCCTGTGAATTGAAATGCATCCCAGATACTTGGTATGAATGATGCCCCAAGGAAAACGATTCCAATTAACCCAGCAGTGATCAAAATGAACCTCTTATTATCCAAAACAAGATGCTTTTTGCTGGAAACACAAGCCCATCAAGATTAAGTCTCGGGGCAAAAAAAATGAGAGGAGAGACCAGCATCAGGTGTACAACATAAGTCACACGAACAATGTCATTCAGCACAACACAGTAGGGAACTCCCAAGTTGGTGTCAAAATTGGCCAGGACATCATCCATGGTCTGGTCTCCAAATAGAAGAAAGCCAAAAAAGCTTGTACATATGTATACAATTGAGCACAATACCAATGATGTGCAAACAATGGGCTGCATTTCTGAAGGGTCCTCAAGTTCATTGTATATGGAATGAACTGCAAGGCGCAAAGACATCACAATTCATTATAACATAATTTTAAATGCAAATTCAACTAATGAACTCTAAGATACTACACTGCAGGACCAGAGATGGAGGCAAATAATCCATACCATTGTAATGACAGATGTAAGCAGTCACAATAACTGGTACCACAGTGAAAACTATCACATATTTACCAAGATTCAACTTGGGAAATATCATTGAATAAAAGCAGTGATAAACTGGTAATTCACCTTATGTTGCATCCCTTTCCATAATCTTCCAACAAATTGGTCTCCTCAAACAGAAAATACTGATTATGATCGGTTGTTTTAACAACAAAGGGAGTGAGATTTTTTCAAAAACCATAAGAAGCAGGAAACAAATAACAGAGGAGAAAGAAATAATTTGTTCCGAGTACATGATTCTGTAATCAAATAAAAAGACTTTTTAAAGATATGTTGAATCTCCTCATATAATTACAACAATTTCTAGACATTTAAATCCCTGATAGCTGTGAAAAGGCCCAAATGAAATATGATATATCTCAAAATCAGTGCTAAAAAATGCTTATCAGGATGAGCAAAGCAGACTTACCCACTCTCTTGAAAGACTCTAGACATTTAAATCCCTGATAGCTGTGAAAAGGCCCAAATGAAATATGATATATCTGAAAATCAGTGCTAAAAAAATGCTTATTAGGATGCAAAGCAGACTTACCCACTCTCTTGAAAGACACCAACGGAGCTAAAATAAGGACTATGGTGAGAACTAGGATCCGAACACGTCCATTCCACCAATGAAATCCAAACCATTCTTCAAGTATACCAGCATGATGCACGCCATTTGATGATGTTCCAGATAGCACATCGCCTGCCCAAATCAAGAAAACACCTCCATCAGACCAACAGAGGCCATCACTGTTTCTTCTCTCCGTTTCTCAAGAACGAAGTCCCCTGAGCACCCATAAACCTTCCAACAACGGCAGCCATGATCTGTAAGAAAAATAGGTTCTTCTCTCCGTTTCTCAAGAACGAAGTCCCCTGAGCACCCATAAAACTTCCAACAGCGGCAACCATGATCTGTAAGAAAAATAGGATGATCCACAAACCTAGCTTGAATCCCCAGTGCAAAACAATCCTATCTAAATGTACAGAATGGGTGTACCAAAATCCATTAAAATACTCAGAGCAGAACCAGGCGTAGGGCTCATACCAGGCATTACAGTGGCAGATTTGGTTTTCTTCTCGCTGGCGTTTGCCCTGTGTTTCTTAAAAAAACGAAATACAGAGAAAAGATTTAAGAACTCCGCATCGCCACCAGTGGATTTAGGTACGATAATGTATTACGCCAGGGGATTTGGGAAGGTTTATACGGGCGTTTCCCTAGCAGTGGCCAGGGATAAACTAAGGAGTCAGTTCGGTCCAGATCCAACGGTGTAAAATGTGTTAATCGTCTAACAATCAATTGTAAGGTGCAGATTGTGCCAGCGTAACAGCCAGGGGAGTTCTTTCCAGAAGGAAACGCCTTACGGCGTAATTACATTTTATCTAATATTTCCCATCACCCCCAACTTAAATATTACATTTTACTCAATATTTCCCCTCACTTAATTCTATAGTTGAGTTTATTTACTTTTAAGCTTCAAATATAAAGAAAAATTACAATAAAAAATGTAAAAATTGAGGGGAAATATTGGGTAAAATATAATATTATAGTATTATATTTTACCCAATATTTGTGGCAAGCTAGTAAAAAGTAGATGAAGATAGGCACAAACATTAAATAAAATGTAATAATCACATTTTACCTAATATTTCTCCCACCTTCGCCCCTCACCTCAACTCAATTTCATAGTTATGTTTATTCATTTCTAAACTTACCATCCTCAATCTATCATAACTCTATTTCTATAGAGAATTATTACACATAATTTAAGAGAATATATTACATATATTATATTAAAATGATTAACAAAGAAGCCATTAGGATGAATAAGAAATTAGTGTTCCCTACTTTGTGCAATCATGTTTAACCTTGCACTTCTTAAAAACACCTTCATGAATTACCCAATAGCCTCGAAGAAGCTCTAGAGCTTTTACCCATATATTCACATTTGGTATCCATTCAACTATAGAAAGAAAACATACAAAAAGACATAGGGCAAATGCAAAGTGCAACATATCCACAAAAACATTTAACCAAAACATACAAAAAGACATAGGGAAAATGCCAAGTACAACATATCCACAAAAACATTTAACCTTTATAGGATACATGGATTTAATGACATCATTTTCTATAGCTAATTATGTATATCAACATAACATCAAATTAAGATGGATCTAGGCTAGTTTAATTTTCCATTTTAATATGTTCCATTCCACATGAATACCATGGGTCATTTTTGCATTTTTTATTAATTTTTATAAGGTTATTTTTACTTTATTTTAGCCAAATTAAAATGTTTGCATTATATTAAGTTACATTAAGTTACACATCTCTACCATATTTTATTTTTATTTTTGTCTAGTCAAAATGTTTACATTAACTTTACATTATATTATATTATATTTTAAAATAAAAGTATTATATTTAAAATGTAGAGCCCACCAACTTTAAATTAAGTATTTTACTTTAATTATTTCACTATTTCTCACAAATAAAAGATGAAACCAATTTTATTTATACATAGTAATTATATCGATTTTACCTCTTGGGAAAATAATTACTCATACGGGGTAGGCCATGTAGGCAAGTTTCCTTAGTTTCCAAGAAAAATAGTAGATTACTAAGTCAAGTGGGTGCCAAGTGGTAGAAAAGAGAAAACAACTATTAAAATAAACTAAATTTTAAGAACTTGCAATGATATCTATTCCAAAATTTAAGAACTTGAAAAAAATATCAATTTTTTTCTTTTTTCATTTCTTTAATTCTACCCTGGAACACTTTACCAAGGGTGAGGTGAGAAAGTTCCTAAAATCAAAAACACATAGACAGTCCAATAATAAACTGCAAAAGAGAAAAATGAAAAACTGCACGAAAGAGAACAAAAGGTGAAACAAAAGGATGAAATACATACATATATAGCAAGTTAGTTTGTTATTAACTTAAAATAATTATAACCACAATAAATTAACTAAATATGGAACCATAAAGATAATCTTATTAGGGTTTTATATTGATTAATAACAATTTTCTTGTTAGGAATAGATTTGTACAATCTACTCATTGATGTAGTATGTTTTAAATTAAATGATATTGTTTTTTTATTACACTAATTTTGTACAGGCTAAGATTTGCAGAAAAAACCAAATGAATAAATAAAATGAATGAAAAATATAGGAAAGCAAGTCCACTGAATCTTGCAAAAATAACTTAAATGAATGAATAAACACTGATAATGAATATGAATGAATATATACTAACAACAACAGAGGTAGGTTCCCAAAATCTAAAACAAAAGCTGAGAAGAAAGTCTGTATAGCAAAATACAAAAAGAATAACAACAAAATTAGATCTCATCGGTATCCGTTCATAGAATGATGAACCCCATCCATCAATCTTCCTGTTCATGCCAATCCTTTGGTACCCTCGAGGAGATTATGTGAAAATCCAATCCAAGAGAGACAGTGAGAGAGGGGGTTTAATGCTCATCTTTGTCGTCTTCTTCCCCTGGAGCTGGAAAATTCAAATCAAATGATTTCGGAGTCACTTTTTCCTGTATAACAAGATCATCTGGGGAGAGTTGACTGTCCAATACTACTGAGAAGGAATATAAATCACAAGTAGTAGTCTTTGAGTTGGTTGTAGGAAGTTTATTCTTGGTTGCACCTGCTCTTACCCAGTCATTGCCATTGGGTTTATTTATCGTGTGAGTCCCCACAATTTTACCACACAAGGGCATCACCATCGGCCGCGGCTGTTGCTGCTGCTGCAGAAGGATAGCGAAGTCTATAAGATTGGTGGGAATGATATTGGAAATACCAATATGTCCAGTACTCCATGGAGTACTCATGCTGTGTTTGTTCACTATTTTCCTTTCCAATCTGTTATTCATATAAAAGTGCGTCCAGGGTGTTATTTGTTCAGAGATATTAGCAGAACGCCCATTCTTGTTATTGGCGTGATTAACAGGCAGAGAGGGAGGCAGAGCGATAGTGGCTGCGGGGCTGCATCCTTGTATGTCGACGTTGTTTAGAGGGAGTTAGGGAGCTGGGAAGTTGGTCTTCGCTTTGACCCCTTTTATATTTCTGGTGGCATTGTCATATGCTCTAGCTGCTTCCTCCGCAGTGTCGAAGGTACCCAGCCACCTGCGTCTTTTAATGGAGGGATCTCTGATTTCAGCACCATATTTACCCCAGGGTCTCTTTCTCACGCCTCTGTAATTCACCTCTTTGGCGTCCTTCACATCCTCGTCCACTACCCGGTTGCTACGATTTCTATCGGTGGGAGCCATTAAGGGATTTTCTGTTACAAATGGAGTAAGATGATACCGAGAGGTTGAACGGGCAATCCTGTGGCGAAACTTTGATAAGTCGGTGGCACCTCTCTGATAAGTTGCAAGCCAGAAGACGAATGTTGGCTGTTGTTTTCCATGACGTCAATAAATAGATAAAGGATGAAATGCCATGAAGCAATGGGCAAGGTTGGAGGTCAAATTTAAGTATCGTTTAATTAATGAATAGCTGAATTCATTAGCCACAATCAATCTCGGGAAAAATGGAGTTTCATGAGTAGTTTGACCAGTAAAGTTTCAGTTATCCATGAAATATAGTATTAAATGAATGATCCTTGTAAAAAGGTTTATTTTCCAGATTCCAAATAGAAGATAAGCGCAAAGGTTTTGTGTTCAAAATTTCAAAGTGGTCTAGCAAAGTTGTTTGAATTTGCTTATGGAGTGCTATGGATTTTTAATTTTTGCTTGAACCCATACAATGGACAATTTAATGTACGGAGAAGGTTTTAGGTTTATCTCTGGGTCCTTTGGCAAAGAAGGTTGTAATTCTTGTTAATGAATGTGGATTTTACTTAAAACAACTAACACAATGATTTGAATGGGCATGGGCCTTTTAGACGCACTTGTAGGGAAGTTGGTGGGCTTATCTCCATTGAACATGGTACATTTGTCACAACCTGTTTAACTTGAGTTTGAAGTTTTAAGTCCTATGTCACTTGTAAATTGTTATTTTATAATATATTATTATTATTTAGTTGTTAATTATAATGCCAATAGTTATGTAAGGTTAATTAAATCATTTGCAACCATTAATGGGTGATTTATAAAGAGTGGAGTTTTATTAAGTTATTATTAATTAAATTTAGGTGAAAATATATCTACGATAATAACTATATTAATAAAATGGTTGATATAAATTGATAGACATCATTTCCACTTATAATGACGCTAATTGGCATATTAAAAGTAGAAAATGACATGGATTGATGTACTCAATAAAGTGGTTGTGATAGTTGACAACCCATGTGAGTAGGGCGGATTAGTAGACCATGGATGGCTATGGTCAACATCATCTCATTATGGTTAAAAAATGATTGACGAGCGTTGAAAATGGTTAACTGTGGTTGGTGAGGGCTTTTGATGGTTGATGATGGTTGACTATGATTGAAGAGGTTGAAAATGATTGTCAATAGTTGGCAACGGTTAACCATGGATATTGAGGGTTGTTGATGTTTAATGATGGTTGAAGAGGGTTGACAAGGTTGACAAAGTTGACCGTGGTAGAGGAGGGTTCGCCATTGTCAATCATTAATGTAACAATGTATTCATGTTACACTAATGCTGGTCATTGTTACAATAATGCTACATTAATGTTTGTCAACTATGGTTGACCATGGTTGATATTGCACCAACATAGATCCACCTTAGCCCCTGATATATCAAGCACCAAGAAGGATAAAATCTCTTGAGGTGCAAATATTGTCTAGAAATGCAAAATTTGAAAGAAGGATCAAATCTCTTGAGGTGCAAATATTGTCTAGAAATGCAAAATTTGAAGAAATGTTTGCATCTCGAGAGATTTGATCCCTCTCATTATTTGGGAGATCCAAAGTTAAGATGGACCTATGGTGATTCTATATGTATGGATGTGTCACATGTCTACTACAAGGAGAACATGGAAGGAATTTAACATCTTCATTTTGAACAATGCATTAATAAATTGTTTTAATTATAATATACTTTTTTCATTTCCAATTGTTTTATATGATATATACATAGATAACATTGAAATATTTTACTTAATGTGTATATTGAAATATCTTGTTTATAAAGAAGTAGGAAGTAATTGAATTTTTTGTTGAGAAAATAATTGTTATTGATGTCAAGGGTTATTGGTGGGTTATCTGGAGCATCTTTGGAGCTATCTATTGTTAAGAACTCAACCTTTTTGTAGCTCTAACCCTAGCCCAAGTGTGGAGCACAAATAAACCCCCTTGTGAATAAACTCAGGCCCATGGCAAGGCATAGAAATCGTCCCCCTTGTGATTGAATTTGGGCTAGTGGCAAGGTGTAGAACTTGCCCCACACTATGACTGAATTTATGCCTATGGAAAGGTGCAAAAGTCAACTCCACTGTAACATATTTCAATCTTGTGGTAAGGAGCAGAGTCGACCCCCCTTTTGGAAAAAAATAAAACCTATTCTTGGAGAACTTGGACTTGTATTGGCATAAATTTCGGCCTTATTTGATCCTTGTTTTCAACCTCTTATTGACTCATATTTCGGCCTCATTGGTTATTATTTTGGAGCTTGATTTGATTATATTTGAGGGTCTTGAGACCATATTTGAAGTAGATTTGAAGATATTTTTTGGAGTATCTTTTGAATTGGTTTTAGACTAGACCTTGGAGAGCCTTTGGAGTAGCCTTTGAAGCAATTTTGTAGTAGAACTTGAAGATTCCTTTGAGAAACCTTTGAATTGATTTTGTAGAAGACCATGAAGAGTCTTTGGAAAAGCCTTTGAAGATATTTTGGAACACACCTTGAAGCAATACTTTAGATCTATCTTGGTAAAGTTTTTTAATCAGTGGTTGAGTTATATTGAAGTGTTTTGCAAATATTAGAGCCTCATAGGGTTGGTGTTGTCATTCAAGGTTGGCACGTTGTAGAATTGAAGTATTAATAAAACTTGGAGCCAAAATTTCAGGAATGGTGTCGTCATCATTTGTACAATATTTATATGTTATTCTTATTTAATTTCTTTTGTTTTGGAATAAATTATGCTTCTAATTAAGAAAAATATGATCTGGCTAATAAACAATTGAAAGAAATACTTATTCAACCCCCCTACCCCCCCATTAGTATTTCCGATAATTGGAATCAAATCCAACTTCTTCAAGATCAATCTAACAAAAAGAAGAAGGAATTTTTGAACTAAAACGGCTAGCAAGGAAGCACTTAATGGTCCCCACTTTGATAGAACAAATTTTACATTTTGGAAAATTATGACAGAGTACTATTTGGTCTCCCTTAGAGTTGAAGTATGGAAATCAGTTACAAATGGATACAAAATTCCATCTCCTCTACCAAAAAACCAAGATAGAAAAAGGCATATGTAGAAAATTCCAAGGCTTTGAATTCTATAACAAGTGGTATGTTAGACTCAGAATTCACCAAGGTTAAGAATTGTGAATCATCAAAAGAAATGTGGGGCAATCTTGTCAGTACCTATGAAGGAGATGACAAGGTCAAAAAGGAAAAGCTTCAAAATTTTAGAAGGTAGTTTGGAAGTCTTGAGATGAATGATGAAGAATATATTGTTTCTTACTTCCTCCAAGTAGATGAAGTAGTCAATTCTCTTGGAGGGTTAGGTGAAGATGTTAAGGAAAATATGATTGTCCAAAAAGTTTTAGGATCTCTTCTAGATCATTTTGATGCTAAATTTTGTGCGATAGAAGAACTAAAATATTTGAATAACTTATCAATTCATGAGCTTCATGGAATCCACATAGAATATGAGATGAGGTCAGGAAATCCAACTTAGAAGGAAGTTGAATTCAAGGCATCAAAGAAATCTAGAAAGGGGAAGAATTGTGATTGCACCAACGATGATTATGATACTGGAATGATACAATTTCTCAGAAGGTTGAAGAAAGGATATAAACTCAAAGGTAAGTTACCTCTCATTTGTTTTAGATGTGGTAAAATAGGAAATTATCCAACCAAGTGTCATTTAAAGGATGATAATGGTGATGAAAACGAACCCAAGAAAAGAGAATTCAAGAAGAGAGTCTCAGAAAGAAACAATTTCTTCTCCAAGCAAGACAATGATGACTCTGATGAAGAAGAATATGATGGAAGCAAAGAAATAATTTCCATGGCCTTCACAAATGAAAAAAAATAATCCAAAAGAATAATAAGGAAGTACAGATGAACTATTGATTAGTACCTTAGAGGAAAATGATAGACTCGAGGAAAATAATGGAAAATTATCTCAGGAAATCATCTCTCTCAAAACCAAGAAAGAAGAAGCTAAGAGAACAGAAGAAGTCTTGAACAATAAACTAAAGGAAAATGAAGAAATTTGTGAAAAATTGGAAGTCGAAGTAGTGTCTTTAAAAAGGAAGTTGGAAAAATCCAACAAGAATTTCAGGAGTTCTCAAATATTGGATGTTATTCTCAGCTCCCAAATACCACGACATGACAAATATGGAATTGGCTTCATAGGCAAATCTTCACATTCAAAGGGAGATACCAGTGTTCATCATGAATAAAAACCTAGAAGTTTTGTTGATGTCTTTAAAAGATCTCATCACAATAATCCTACAGGAAACAAAGTTCATCCAAGGAATCAGAAGTAGTCTATCCCTGAAAGGAATGTCTCATCAGGAGAAGTATATTTATAATATATATCAAACTATTTTTCTTGGTCATTGTTTATTTTGCAAAAAGATTGGTTATCAAGAAAAACACTACAAGGCGTTAAGGGATAATTACCAAAATAAGTCTTCACATAACCAAATCATAACTTATAATTCCATTGCTCCTCTTTCAATGTAAAATTTATAATGCATGCAACAATCTATGCCATGAAGCAAAAAATTGTCCACTGAAGCCAAGAGAGAGATTCCGAAGAAAGAAGGTTGAAGAATCTACCCTTGACAAATGTCGCTAGTTATGTATGCTCATAACAATGAAATTTAGTGGTTTTTAGATAGTGGATGTTCTAGGCACATGGCAGCTAACCAGAAAAAGTTCATCTCATTAATCAAGAAAATTATGGAAATGTTGTTGAAAATGCAACAAGAAAATCTAGTTCTAACTTTGTCGTGGTCAAACTAGATTAAAATTCGAATTTCTATTTCAGCATAATTCTTGGAGGTAGCTAAATAAGGTGACATGGCACTTGTCACTTAGTTAACTCAATAAATTCAAGTTGGGGAAGCTTGAGTTGAATTATACATGAATGAATGCTAATTTGTAGCAATCCATTTAAGTTAATTTGAGTTATTCTTAGTTTAACTAGTTCTAACTATCAGAAGAAATAATGGAGGTCAATTTATGGAAATGGAACTTCAACCACACTTAGTGATCAACCAATTAACTGATCAAATCAACCCCAAATAATTGTTTCATGTAGAGAAGTTGAGTT
>APFE030507448.1:94501-114488 GCA_000404065.3 Pinus taeda | reverse complement strand
AAACCGAGACTACCAGCTTGATTTTTCATTATGTTCCTTTCAATGTTACAATACATATTTATACATGCCGAAGCATCCAATACCATGGACCGAAAAACCATCATGTCCAATACCATGGACCAAAAAAACCATTGATCCAATACCATGGACCGAAAACCATCGCGTCCAAAAAACATGTGCGAAAATCATGCACAAAACCATAGGTGGGTCCGCCCAACCTAACATAGGGTCCAAAACCAAAATTTTCCGTGGCGCTGCCCCGGACCCCATAAAGTGGGGTTACGGGTACCCCTCAAACCCCCTATTAACTATGTGGAAAGAATATAACATAGCCCAACATGATTTGAGTCTCCAAGAGGTCAAAAACACCCAAAAAATGGCCTCTCTGCCCCTATCTTGACACATAGGAAGAAGTCTTGGGAGAATGAAGATTTGGAGGGGCAAATGAGCACCAAATTAAAAAATTCTACTTGGGTTGGAAAGTAGACAGGATAGGATTTCCAACAAGCACACTTGGGCACATTTAGAAATCCTGGAAGTGCCTCAAAACAGGCTCCAAAGTGGCACAGTGCATATAAAAAGTGGCGTGGCGCATATAGGGAAAAAGGCCCAATTTACCTCTGTTTCGCGAAATTTCGATTCGCGACTTCTCCAAAGTGGTTCCTCTCATCTACACTTCACTTTTTCGACACCTAAGGTGGAATTTAAATTATTTTCACTCCAGATTGGCTTCTATTCAAGTGGAAAAGGAAGGCAAACAGTCACCCAAGCCATTTGTCATGTTTGTAATGCTGCACCTGTAGCTAATGGTTGGCTTTCCACCTCCATTTTGTAATGATTCAAGTAACTTCCCAACCCTTGGGTGTTCTATCTCCTCATGACACATTCTATATATTGTATGCAAACTATTTTCAAAGGCTTGGTTGGCTTGTAACTTCTAGGAGACTGTGGGAAAGAAACTTTGTTTCTTCATTGTATATTTTGACAGAGGATTTAATGAAAGGTAGCAGCTCTGTTTCATATTCATTTCCAGGGAAATTTTCTAAGTTAGATAAGGTAGAATTCAATTTTATTGCTCTGCCTGTGGGAAAATTTCATGTTCAATGTTCTTTCTTCTTATTGAAAAGGATTCATGTACTTATGCCCTTTTCACTCTCCTAAGAAATCTCTCCATTCCGCGTTACTTGAAACTAAATTGCTAGACTTTCCGCCTATCTCGCCTCATGAAGTAATCTGTGCCTTTGTATTTCATCGTCTGCTCATTGAGGTTTGTTGGTCCCTTACCATCCCAGAAACACAGTCATTCAAAAAAATCACTTCTTGTATCCATATTCACTTACTAGCCTAAGATCAATACTTCATAGTAAGTCATCTTAGACCATATCATTTTAAGTATTCACTGAGCATGACTCGGAGAGAGCCCTCTCCTATTCTGGTAGGGCTAGCTACCAGATTGAGCATGGTTTGTGGTTACCTTGAATTTTTCCTTCCTTCAGCCTAAGGCAGATTTAGGTGCTAACAGTAGGGAAGGTGATGCAGAAATGTCGCACTGACACCTATTGTCACACTCACACAATAGTGCGTAGAAGGATTCCAGTTTAACTGGTCGGACTACCTTCACAGAGAGTTCCTAGAAAACTTCCACGAAGCATAAGAGAAAAGTAAGACATTCCACTACACGTGGCTCTTGCTATCGATTGTACTAGTAGTGTGGGAGCTACCATAGGATAGGCAATTCCCTTCGGTCATGCCAAACCTCCCTGAAGCAGCGAGGTACGCTTCATTGTGTGCGACCAAGGATGCGTAGCGAGTTTGGGACATAAATATCTTTTGGATATTTATGGAGATGAATATCAGGATGGCCATCAATCGTAAGCCATGATTGTCACCCACGGTGTATGCTAACCTACATAGCTATGTCGAGTTCAAAGCTGATTTGTATTGAGTCTCTATCAAGGCATGGAAGGACCCTATGTAGAAGTGGTACAACTTACCGTATCTGGCCACGGATGACGCCATCAATGCAGTGCTTGATCAATGGCCAGTGGAGTGGCGCCCTACCACAGACTTGGCAGTGGGTGGAAGAAAGTCTGCCACGCGGAAGAAGAAGGAGGAGGCCAAGCTGAAGATGGTTTAGCTGGTTGAGAAGAGGAAAAAGGAGGTTGCTGAGAAGGCCTAGGCAGAATAGGCAGAAAACTGGGTAGGTGAAACAGAGCATGGCTCTGACAAAGGCACATGGTCACCTTCACCTAAGACTGAAGAGGAAGACATAGAAAAGCACGACGCAGATCCTCAGGAGACGTCCGCTCTCATTAAGTGCCCAAGAGAGCTAGAGAAGGGAGGGTCCAGAAAGAAATCCAATCACATTAACAGAGGTCAACTTACATGATATCAGTGACACAGTGAAATATGTCACCATGGAGGCCCTACAGCAATTTGAACAGCAGTAGCAGATCATCGTAGGGGCCATCCAGACCAGGTTGTAGGAGTTGCAGACCCGAACATCACAAGTTGGCATGGTGTCTACCAACTTGGTCATCAACACTTTAGAGGCTACTGATATGATGCACACAAAAGGCTTCTAGTACGATAGTGCTTCCAGATGGACCACTAATCATGAACAATGAGGCTGACAGGCCTGCTATCAGCACCTTGAAGGTATTTGGGTTGACTCTGGCAATGATTCCATGTGAAGCACTCCACCTCTTGCCAGATGGAGTAATCCCATAAATGAGGGCTCGAGAGCTGGCCATTCCAGAGGAAGAGTCGGTCGAGGTCCGAATCTACAAGTTGGCGACAGGGGTGTGTGACACTCAAACTGAGATGGCGTGGGTTCAACTAGAGTTGAACCTGCAAATCACCAAGCTATAGTTGAGGGCCTAACCCTCCACACTGCTAGAAGTAAAGGAACAACGGGAAACCTCTATCACAGAGGTAGTCGTGGCAGTGGAAAGTGCAGTATCAAACTGCACACAATTGTTAGAACAATCATTTGAGGTCTTGACAAGCTTGCAGGAGGACCCAAATGTATAGAGGCTAGAGATGGAAGTGCATGAGCCACAACAACACTATGATTAAGTTAAGGGCGCAGAGGCTAGCCAAGCTGCAGGAGGCCAAGTAGCTGAAGGAACAGGTGGATGCAGTGCTGCACAAGGAAGTGATGTTGAAGGTGCAATTAAAGCCCTCGTTGGAGGAAGCTTACGCAGTCATAGGAAATATTGAAGTGAAGCTTCCAACTCTACAAGTGATGCATCAAAAGCTTCAGGCTAACAATGCAGGAACAGTGACTGAGAAGATAGTGGAAGATGCAAAGTAGGTGGCAACTCAGTGCACGACTGAGGTTGCGGTCATACGGGTTGAGATGGATGGGCTTCATGCAAAGATCTCCGCAGCTATTGAGTGACTCGAAGGTGAGTCACGATGTCTGTGTTGGGGGGCTGTTGGGAGCGGGATCCTGGAAGGGTAGTTTTGGGGCTAAAAGCCCATGTTTGAATTAAATTTTGTAATAAAATGGTAAAGCCTCTGCATTTTGTGGTCATGGAGCGCAAAGGTGTTATGTGTCAAAAAGGGTAGTCCACCCTTATTTTTGTAAAGTAAAGTCAGATGTAAGAGACCTACCCATGGTCTGCGGACCATGGGATTGTAATTGGAAAATTTTAGGGGATAATGTTCGCCCAGTGGGCTAATTTTCGATGACTTTTCCAAAAAAAGATTCACCAATTTCCAATTTTTATAAAAGATGTGTCATGCGGAAAGATTTAATCTTGCGGACAAAACCAACCTCCCTAGAAGCCTAAGACTTTCTAGTGACAAACAAGACAATTAAGAGCAATCCTTCTCTAAACATGCATTTATCACACGAGAAATCAAGTGTTTTAGATCCTACCTGTAGTCCAACGCTTTTGTAGTAGTCTAGCCTCGTCGATCCAGATGAGCTCCTCCTTCACTTCGAAACCTGCATTCACTAACAATCAAACGATTACATAGCACCTGAATATCCCATAAAATAAAACATATTCAACATATAGACCAAGGAGTATATGAAACAACTCATTAATAACAAATTGTTGAGAAGAATGGACTTATTTGTATTAATAGGAAACAAAAGAAACCATTACAACCTGAGCCTTGGTGTTGTGCAAGTTTTTCCCAGGGTCCAGCAAGAGTTTTCCTTTACTTTGATAAGCTCACCCACTTCCAAATGAAACAAGAAAGGATGGTAATCTCTCCTCACAAGCTTCTACAAGGAAGTCCTAATTCCAGCAGCATCTACCCTTTGGAATGTTCAGCTTTCAACCTCCCCTCCTTTGGCCCAATGCCTGTTTTTATAGTGTTCTAGAGGAAGTTAATCAGGTCCAACATCAATGGGATACTCCCCTCTTTTGTATGGGGTAGCTCCTCTCTTGCTGGGATAAGTTCCTCTTTCATAGGGATGCATGAACCATCTGGAGGCGCTCAATACACGTCAAACATTCTTCTAGAATGCTCTAGAAATGACCACAAGTAACTTTTTTAAGATGAAACTCGCGCCTTTTGACCTTTACAGGGGTACGCACCCAACCCTTGACATACAGAGCATACAAGTACGCAGGTATAATGAACTTGGAGAGCGTACACGCAGGTAAGGTAGAGAGAACCTGCGTACCCAGAGATAAACATGATTTTTAAGGACTTTATCTCTTTCTTGAAGTTTGACATGGAGAGCAGAGGTATAAGGCTTGCCAAGGAGGATAGTATGACTGTTGATGGAGCCATACTAATTGCAGATAGTCATGGTGACAAATTTCAGTGTAACACATCACAAGTAGTTATCAAGAAAAGAGAAATCATCCTATCTATTTCCTTATAGATTTCTCAACATGTTTTCAGAGCTAAGGTTGGTAAGGGCATAATGAATATCTATACTACACTAAATAATTTCCTAAAAAGGTGTTCAAAGGTGGAAAGTCATCTCAAGAAAGGCATCAAAGAAGTATGGGATTTTCTATTTTTCTCTAAAAAGAAAGTTACCAAGACATCTACAGAGGATGAAGGATTATTCTCAGCACTCACGCGTACATTGCAATAAGAGAATATTTGGGTAATCAACAGTGAAGCATCAAGGCATAGGACTGGTCAACATAAGTAATTAAAGACACGAGCAAAAGGGAAGTCCTCTTACTCCTTAGAACTTGGTGCTAATAAAATCTACCCTGTAAGAGGAATTGGATCAAATTTGATTGAGCTGGAAAATGGAGGAAACATTCATCTCAAAAATATCTCATTTGATCCATGTTTTCACAAAAAATTACTTTCCATTTCATGTTTAAAAGACAAGGGTGGTCGAGTTGCATTCATTGATTGAAAAGTTGTAGTATGGGGTAAAAAATCAAGCATAGAAGATGCTACAATGATTGGGATTCATGAAGGAAGACTCTATAGATTGATAGCTCCCCTCGCTCAAGCTTTAGTTCACATTGAAGTTAGCCTATGTGAACTTTGGCATAGAATATTTGGTCATGTCCACTAGAAAATTCTTCCAACCGTAAATTCCATAGTAAATGGAATCCCTGAATAGAAAGAATAATGTGAAGGAGCTTGCAAGGGATGCTCATTCGGTAAGAACACCAAGAGACCATTTGGAAGCAATGCTTCAAGGTCAAAAGAAATATAGGATCTAATTCATTCCAATTTTTGTGGTCCTATAATTCCAAAATCACTTGGAGGCTATCTATACTATGTCACATTCATAGATGAACATTCAACAAAAACTTGGATTTACTTAATGAAATTCAAGGATGAAGTCTTTACCAAATTTCAATAATTCAAAGTTGGAATACCTTACAGAAAGGAGAATTAAGATATTAAGATCTGATAATGGAGGATAATATACTTTGAAAGAACTTATAGCCTTTTGAAAGGAGTACGGGATTAATATGAGATGATAGTCCCATATAATCCCGAGAAAAATGGAGTTGCAGAATGAAAGAATTGATCAACTGAAGAAAGTGTGAAAGCAATGCCACATGACCAAGATTTGCCAAAATTCTTGTGGGGTGAAGCAACAAAAATAATTGTATACATACAAAATCAAAGTCCCCACATGTCACTAGATAACTTGACTCTTGAATAAATATTCATTGGGAAGAAATCAAGTGTAGATCATCTCTGAATTTTTCATTGTCCTATTTCTATTCATATACCAAAAGATAAGCGAAAGAATTTGGATCCATTAGGCATGAAGGGAATTTTCGTTGGTTACAGTAATTATTCTAATGACTATAGGCTCTAGATAAAAGAAGGACATTGAAGAGAAGTCATTCGATGTGTAATATTTGATGAAAGTATTGAATTGAAGAAATCAAAGGATCTCCCTATGGACTTTGATGATGAATAAATTTGGGTATTTGAATTGGAAGTTACTAGGGAGGAAGAAAAATCTAATCACGAAGATGAAGTTCCTAGTGAACCTATACAACTTGTGGTAATCCTCAAGACTACAAAGAGACATAATTGGCTAAAATCCACTCTTCTAGATGCAGAGGGTCATGGAGCAACTAAAGGTACATTTATAGAAAGAAATAAGGCCAAAAAATATTTTGGGTATGCAGCATATAAAAAACTAATAGAAGCAGAGCCATACGCTTTTGAAGAAGTTGTCAAGCATGAAGAATGGAAGGATGCCATGAATGAAGAATATCAATTGGTAATGAATAATGGGGTTTGGGAGATCATACCTAGTCCTCAAGGAAAATTTGTGGTAACCTCTAAGTGGATGTACAAAATTAAACATGTGGCAGATGGAAGTATTGACAAGTACAAGCAAATATTTGTGGCTAGAGGCTTATCTCATCAAGAAAGCATCGATTATGAAGAGACATTTTCTCCAACAGCAAGGTATACAACTATATGATCATTGGTTTCTTTGGTAGCATCGATGGGATGGAATATGCATCAAATGGATGTTAAGACTGCATTCCTAAATGGCACAATTGATGAGGAAGTATATATAGAGCATCCATTGGGATTGAAGTCAAAGATAGAGAGGCATATGTTTTCAGGTTAAAGAAAGCATTATATGGCCTTAAATAAGCACCAATGGCATGGTATGCAAGGATGGATGCATACCTTCAAATGTAGGGCTTCACAAATTTTTTTGTTGATCTAAACCTTTATTTAAAGGTTATAAAAGGTGAGATTGTAATCATTCTTCTATATGTGGAATATCTTCTCTTAACAGGTGTGGAAGGTCAAATTGAAGAATGCAAGAAGATACTAGCAGCAGAATTCAATATCAAGGATCTTGGGTTGATGCACTATTATTTGGGACTAGAAGTCTGGCAGGGACCTAATGAGATCTACCTAGGTCAAGGAAAGTATGTGATCGAGATGTTGAAGAGGTTTGACATGATGGATTGCGAACCAATGACAACCATGATGATCACAAACTTGAAGAGGCTAAGGAATTCTAAATCTAGCCTAGTGGATCCTACCATGTATAGGCAATTGATTGGCTCACTGATGTACGTGGTGAATACTCGAATAGACATGTGTTTTGTAGTGAATCTTCTCAGTTAGTTCCAAATGGATCCAAAGTATGATCATTGGATAGTAGTCGAGCATATACTAATATATCTGCAAGCAACAATCCACTACTTCCTAAAATATGATAGGAGGAATGGTGTCCACTTGATTAGATATACAGATTCTAACTGGGAAGGAAATGAGCAGGATGGAAGAAGCACAACAGGAGGATGTTTTAGTTTGGTATCCTCCATGATCTCATGTATGAGTATAAAGGAACATACACTCTCTTTGAGTAGTGTTGAGGCTAAATATATTCCATCTTATGAAGTGAGCCGAGAAGTTGTTTGGTTGAGTAAGTTGTTGCCTGACTTATTTGAAGGAACAATGGACACTACAGTGATACATTGTGATAACACCAGCTGTATAAGATTGTATGAATACCCAATGTTTCATATAAGGACAAAACATATCAACAAAAAGTACCACTACATTCAAAAGCTAGTACAAGATGGTGTGCTGCAGCTACAATATATCTCCACTCATGAGCAGGTAGCTGACATATTGACAAAATCTCTTCCTAATAAGAAGCTTGTGTATTTGAGAGACAAGCTTGGTTTGGTTGATCTATCCTCCCTAGTTGAGAGGGAGAGATAGTGTTAAGTTATGGTATGTTCTATGCTTAGTGCAATTTACTTCAATTTCTTCTTATTAGACCAATGTCAATTTCATTGTTTATAAATCACATTAACATAAAGTAAAATGTTGACAAAACATAAATAAATCGACAAAAGACAAGCCAAGACAAGAGACACCAGATGTGGTGGCTAGCCAGGGACAAACCCCAATGTGGCGAAACCCTTTGATCAATTCTTCTATAATCTTTAATAATTCAGCACAGAGAGAGAAATAGTACAGGTATATAATTTTGTAATTTTATGACAGCAGTAGCAAAACCCTAATCGGCAAAGTCAAAGTTTGTCAAACAAGTCAGAATTGACCTCCAATCAGCTTGGTTAATATCCTAGTTAACTCGGCCTCCAATAGCAAGAAGAGGTAGCCGAAAAAAAGTCCAAAAAACTCATTCAAACGAAGGTCAACATAAATTAACCTACAACCAACAATTAGCGCAGTTAACGCTGGTCAAAATTGAGGTTAGATTGCCTTGGTTTATTTGCAAAAATTTGTGTCCTGCCTAGGAGAGACAACCACACCAAAACCGCAGTCCAAGAAAGGTCCACATTGGTCAACATTCCTCAAATAGACTTTCTGCAGCCCTGGTCAAACTTGGTCAATGCAACTGAAACAGTTCTACGTCCTCCTTCCTGCGTCCTCCTTCTTTTTGTGTCCTCCTTCCTGTGTCCTCCTTCTTCCCACGTGAGAGAGATGCTCCTCCTTATGTGTACCCAATCAAATAAGGAGAGAGAGAAGAATGTGAGGTGAGATGAGATGAGATGGATGAATAATGCCACAAGGTATCATCTATTTATATGAATTGTTGAAGATGTGTGTCACACATTCAGTTGTTGGCCAACTTTGACAAATTGTCAAGTAAATAGAAATAAATTCATATCTCCATAAATACATGTCGGAATCAGATGATTGTTATATCAATCCTACACCTCTCGATGAGAGGAATCCAAGAAAAATATCAGCTGCCATAAATAAGATGACCCACATGGAGTTTGGCCCTAGTTTCTAATTTTAACACTCCCTCTCAACTAGGGAGAACTCCATTTGCTAATCCAGCTGACCGTCGGTACTATCTCTACCATCAAATGCACTTCCCTGCACTACTCTGCTCTGCTTTGTTGATCTATGAAGAAGAAGAAATGCTCAAGTATGTATCATACCATCCTCTACTGAACCGAATTTAGTCTCATAGAGTGTATCATACCACTCTTACTGATCCCAGATCAATATCAAAAGAGAGTGAGATATATCACTCTTACTGACCCGAAGTCAGTTCCAATTCATCCTAGATAAATGTAGGTCATCCTAGCATAGGGAGTACAGTAGATACAATGATGCATCCATCGATAGTACTACTATGGTCCCTAACCCCATTTCCCTACTGATTAGCCAAAAGAGAGGTGCTTCCCATGAGCCCTAGACTGCATGGGTAAGATGCCTCGATAGGAGAACCAACTTATCCTGTCCATAAGTCGCCATAGGGTATCACAAAGGAAGGTTGAACCATTCACCTTGTACACAGCACACCATTAGGAGAGGGTGAGTAACCCTATGGTCGCTTGTTGCTCCAAGAAGTACCCCAAGCCCCCCGGAGCTCCTAGAGCTCAATGAATGAATCATACAAGACCCTCATAAGAGGGTCTCCCAATGACTCCAAGTTGTTCTCGGAAAGTCAAGAATTTGACCTTTCCCAGGGGCTTCATCAGAATGTCAGTGACTTTCTCATCTATATCAATATGATGGAGCCTTATTGCTCCTCGTTGTACCATTTCTTGGATAAAGTAGTATCTATATCAATATGTTTGAGCAGTCATGAAATAAGGGATTCTCTGATAAACGAATCCCACTCTGGTTGTCACAAAGGATCACTGTAGTATCCAAGGTATATCCAAATAGCTCACTGAAGAGCTTCCACAACCAAAAAGCCTCACAAGGGGCCATACTTGCAGTAATGTATGCCTCAGTGATGCTCAAATCCATTGACTTCTGATTCCTGCTCATCCAAGATATCGAGGCAGATCCCAAGGAGAAGCAACACTCAGAAATTCTCTTTTAGTCCACCACACTGCCTCCTAATTCAGCATCTGTATATCCATGTAGTCTCATGTCTCCGGCAGTGTATCTCAACCCATGAGTGATTGTGCCCTGAAGATATCTCAAAAGATTCTTGGCACCAACCCAATGTGAGTTGTGAGGCTTAACCATATGTTGGCTCAACATGTTGACTACAAAACATATATCCAGATGGGAGTTCACCAAGAACATCAACGCTCCTATGAATTGATGATACTCAGTAGCATTTCCCAAAGCAGGTCCAATTGCACTACCACTTAACTTCTTGAAGTCAAGCTCCATCGAGGTAGTCATAAGCTTGCAGTCAAGCATACCGAATCTCTCCAATATATTTACCACATATTTTCTTTGATATAGGAAAATCTCCCCTGGTTTCTGCCAGACTTCCAGCCCTAGGAAATAGTGCATCAGCCCTAGGTCCTTCATCTCAAATTCGAAATCCAACTCCCTCTTACATTTGTGAATGAGAGGGTCTGCACCTGTCAGAAAGAGGTCGTCAACATATAGCACCAGTATGAGAGGCATATCATCTTCAACCTTCAAGTAAAGGTTTGGATTAGCTTCATTCCTAGTTAATCCTAGCTTCATCAAGTAGCTATCAGTCCTCTCATGCCAAGCTCGGGGTGCTTGCTTCAACCGTAGAGGGCTTTCTTCAACTTGCACATGCGATATTCCTTATCATGAATCTCAAATCCCTCGGGTTGTTTCACATAGACTTCTTCTTTGATCGAACCATGCAAGAACGTGGTCTTGACATCCATCTAATGTAGGTTCCATCCTTGTGAAGTACGAAGGGCTATGATCGAGTGAATGATGGTGTATTAGGAAATAGGTGCAAATATCTCATCATAATCTATACCTTCCTTTTGAGAGAAGCCATGAGCGACAAAATGAGCCTTATACTTTTCAGCACTTCCATCAACTCCATGCCTTCTTTTGTAAAGCCACTTCAAGGTGACAACGGTTTTGTCTTGGGGTCTGGGGACTACATCCCAAACATCGTTCTTCATGATGGACTCGTATTCCTCATTCATAGCATCCTTCCATACTTGATGCTTCATAGCTTATACAAATTAAGAAGGCTCATTTTGAATGATCATGCTCATAATCATTAAGTATCCCTTATACATGGTCAGCTTCTTACTTTCACGGAAAGTCCCTCTGGGTGTAATGTGTCCTTCGACATCATCAAGTGTCCCCCTAAGCCATGAGGGCCTCTTCCTAGAAGAGGAAGGCTCTTACAGAGGGGGATCAATAGGATCCATAGGTTCTTTAGGCATCATCTCATCTTCCTTTTCCTCTAGTTTCCTGGTGTCAGCTTCTTTAGTTTTCCTTAGAATAGGAAGATTGTCAACTTTGCTAAGAGCCATATCTTCGTCAAAGGTGAATTCATGGCTAATCTCGACTTCCCTTTGACCATCCACATAAATTTTATAGCCCTTAGAATTTTTTCTATATCCCACGAAGATTCCCTTCTTTCCAAATGCACCCAATTTATTCCTTTTCTCTTTCGGCACATGAAAATATATAGGACTTCCAAAAATTCTAAAATGAGAGACATCAGTTTTCTTAATAGTGAACATCTCTTTGGGAGTCTTGGAACCCAATGCTTAATGACAGCATCAGTTTTGAACATATACGGCGGTATTTGCAGCTTCATCCCATAGAAACTTCGGAGGCCTTTGATCATGGAGCATAGCACGAATAGCTTCCACAGTCGTACGATTCTTCCTTTCCACCATACCATTATGCTCAGGAGTATATGGTGTTGTGGTCTCCCTCTTAATGCCAGCCTCTTTGCAAAAGTCATGGAACTCATTGGATTCATACTTAGTCCCATTATCAGTCCTTAACATCTTGATCTTCTTTTTGGTTTGAATCTTGATCAAGGCTTTGAAGTTTCGGAACTAGGAGAACACTTCATCCTTCTTTTTCAAGAAGTATATCCACATCTTGCGAGAATAGTCATTTGTAAAAGTGAGATAATATAAATAACCTCCTAAAGAGTTCATGGGAATCATATCAAATATGTCGGAGTGAACCAACTACAAAATATCGAAGGTCTTGCTATGGCTTGAGGGGAATGTTCCCCTTTTGAGCTTTCCTTCGGCACAACCTGGACATGCACCGTCTTGTTCTATTTTGTACTCAGGCATCCCTATCACCATTTGTCTCACATCGGATAGAGCCTTATAATGAAGGTGGGCAAACCTCCGATGCCATAGTTCATACTGAAGAGATGTGTCACAAGACATGACTCCCAACGGACTCCCTCTGACTTGATATAGAGAATCAACTCAAAACCTAAGAGTGAAAGCATATTTAAAATTCTTTTTCTATACACATCCTTTGCCATCAATGAAGGCCATCTTGTAGCCTTTAGCTTCCATTACCAAAATGGGCACCATGTTCTTCCTAAGATCAGGTACATATATGACTTATTGCAAATGAATTGTGTTACCCTAATTCAATTAAAGAGTAACATTTCCTACACCCTTCAGGGGATAGGTGGAGTTGTCTCCAAGAATAATTTCCAGGTTGTTCTCCTTCTCTATCAGATTAGAGAGAGCTTCTTTGTAACCAATGAAGTGCCTTGAGGAACCACTATTAGTAAGCCAATTTCCCAACAAGTTTGGGGGAGAAGCAGTAGAGAGGGCCAATATCAGATAATATTCATCTTGCTTATTGTTAACAACATTATATTCATACCTAGAGTTTCTTGCCTTCTTGGAGGGTTGACCACTTCCTTGATTTTCGGCATTCCTCTTTCCTTTGCCATTGAACCTTCCATTCCTTTTATTGTGGTTGGAATTTCCTCATGAGTGATTTTGATCATTGTCATGAGATGTGTCCTTTCTATTAGGACACTCCCTCGCATAGTGGCCAATTTTGTTGCAAACGAAACATCTTCCTTTCCTTCCACCTTTCAATCTGACCTTTCCTTTAGATTTAGGCCTGAAATTATTTCTCTTTTTGGCATGAGAGGAGAAAGAAGTGGGGTTTCCTTTAAATGCAGGCATTTCCTACTCTTCCAACCTTGTCTCTTCTTGAATGCATCTCGCCATCAATTCCTCAAATCCTAGAATTACATTATTATTAAGAAGAGTGGTTCTAAATACATACCATTCAAATGGGATCCCTCAAAGAGTTGTGATAGTCAGTTCCCTCTCAGGAATGACTTCCCCAATCGATAGGAGATAATTCTTGATCTCGGTGATTCTTAAGAAGTAGGACTGCATATCCTTGTCTTTTCCCTTCTTAATTTCCTTTAGCTTATTCTTGAGGAACAAAAATTTATTTGTATCACTAAATTTAAACAAGCTTACAAGTCTATCGTAGATTTCCTTGGAGGTATTTAGCTTGGAAACATAGGCCATCAGGCACTTGTCGATAGAGTCCTAGATGATCTCCTTTGCTTTGACTTCACCCTTAGTCCACTTGTTCCTTGCAGCAACCAGTGCATTTGATGGAGGCTCAATAATTCTACCTCTCACATAGTCTGACACTTCCTACTCTTCCAATGTCAAATCGAGAGACATCTTCCATCTGTGATAGTCATACTTCTCATGGAGATTGTCTTCGGCGAGGAAGTGTGATGAGGAACCCGTGAATTCTTAAGACTTTTTCCAACAGTCTTTGGTGATTGCTCTTACTCTTGCTATTGCTTTGGCTTTGTCTTCACCTCAGCTCTGATACCATGTTAAGTTATGGTATGTTTTATGCTTAGTCCGATTTACTTCAATTTCTTCTTATTAGCCCAATGTCAATTTCACTATTTAGCAATCACATTAACATAAAGTAAAATGTTGATAGAACATAAATAAATTGACAGAAGACAAGCCAAGATAAGAGACACCAGATGTGGTAGTAAGCCAGGGACAAACCCCAACATGTGGAAACCCTTTGATCAATTCTTCTATAATCTTAAACAATTCAGCAGAGAGAGAGAAATAGTACAAATATATAATTCTGTAATTTTATGATAGCAGCAGAAAAACCCTAACCAGCGAAGTCAAAGATGGTCAAACAAGTCAAAATTGACCTCCAATCTGCTTGGTCAATATCCCAGTCAACACGGCCTCCAACAGCAAGAAGAGGTAGCCCAAAAAAAATCTGAAAAACTCAGTCAAATGAAGGTCAACAGAAGTCAACTTGCAGCCAACAATTAGGGCAATCAATGCTGGTCAAAATTGAGGTCAGATTGCCTTGGTATTTTTTCCAAAATCTGCAACCTGCCTAGGAGAGATAGCCACACCAAAAAGATAGTCCAAGAAAGGTCCACGTTGGTCAACGTCGGTCAAAGAGACTTTCTGCAGCCCTGATCAAACTCGGGCAACGCAACTGAAACAGTTATGTGTCCTCCTTCCTGCATCCTCCTTCTTTCTGCATCCTCCTTCTTGTGTCCTCCTTCTTCCCACGTGAGAGAGATGCTCCTCCTTATGTGTACCCAATCAAATAAGGAGAGAGAGAAGAATGTGAGATGAGACGAGATGAGATGAGTGAATAATGCTACAAGGTATCATCTATTTATATGAATCGTTGAGGATGTGTGCCACAAATTTAGTTGTTGGCCAACCTTGACAAATTGTCAAGTAAATACAAATAAATTCATATTTGCATAAATACATGTCGGAATCGGATGATCATTAGATCAATCCTACACCTCACAATGAGAGGAATCAAAGAAAAATATCAGTTTCCATAAATAAGATGATCTACATGGAGTTTGGCCCTAGTTGCCAATTTTAACAGATAGGCACATCATTCTTGTCTTCGCTTGGGAAGACAGAATGGAGGATTGGGTAAGAATATGGCATCTGATACTCTTTGAGGATGAGGTAGGGAATCCAAGATAAGAGTAGTCGAGGAATAGTATTCTTTGAGGACTAGATACCCAAGATAATAATAGTCCAAGGAAGGACATACTCTGTGAACACCCAAGTGGGGTATTTACCTTGAGAGACAATGATGATGGTGTTTATAAATCATTGGTCTCACCAGCATTGTGCTTTGATCTTGTGGAGAGATAGAGTTATTAGTCATGGCCTTGATATATGACAATGTTGGTTATTACGATGATAAACAGATGGGTTACCAATCTGACTCTTCCTATGAGATCTCTTCAGATTGAGAATGTCCATGTACCATTTATGAATACCTAGCTAGTTAATAGCGAGTATTGAAAAATGTGTAACTAGGTTCGATATTCATAGATACAAAATGTACTTTTGATTCTTGTATATTGTAAAATGAAAGAAAATTTCATATTATTATTTTTGGAGCATGGGTTTCATGCTCAAGGTCTTTTATTTTAGAGTTCAAGCACCCATTGAGTGATTTTAGGGTTTGTCCTAGCTCAAGAAGTCAAAAGAGTCATTGTCATAAGGTTAAGACCCAATCAATCACATTGTGACTTGAAAATAAAATTATGTGTGTCATTAAAAGTGTCAAAATACCCTTCAAGACCAAGTCGGTCTAGCAACTGGAAATTTGGCCTATTTTATGGAGCCACGGCCACCTTAAGAAGCCTATATAAAGGATGGAATTCAACCTCCTTGGAACACATTCATCACTCACTCATTTAAGAGAAGGAGAAAGAGGAAGAAGGCATCAGATAAGGAAGAGGATGAAGAAGACTTGTTTCTGGATTATTTCTCTCTCACACGTGTGAAGGAAGGCTAAGGTTTCTGCTACTGGTCTAGTTATTTCTTTGGCAAGTTCAATCTTGAAGAAAGAAGGAAGGTGAGTGAATGTCACATTAAGTCATCCTCAAGCACTAGAAGAAGGAAAAATCCAAGAAAATTTCTGAAGAATACTTAGGAGGCGAAAATAAGCTCACACGTGTGGTAGCAACTGTTACTAGGAGGGAAACAATTTCATACCTACAGTAGAGGCTGAAATTCTATAGGTGGGAGGTCAAAGTTGTGCTACTGGAAGATATTTGACTGGGTTTGACTTTGACAAAGGAAGCACATCATCCAAAAGGGTTGGACTTGGTCTTGGAGGGTACTGATCTTAGTCTAGAGGTCTTGGAATTTGTCAATTGAAGAATCTATAAGAAGAGAATATATCTATGGGTTTTCCTCCCAAGAGGAGGGGTTTTTGCCCTAGCTTGTAGCCTACATTTTGTGTTCTTGTCTACTATTGTTTTCCTTGTTTTTGTATTTGTTTCATGATACACAAAACATAATAATAAGTGAAGAAGCTAATAAGTAAGAAAAAGTAAAAAGACATCACAAGTAGTTATCAAGAAAAGAGAAAGCCTATCATCTATTGTCTTATAGATTTCTCAACACACTATATGTCTTCTTCTTGATGGATAGAATGAATACTTATTTTCTTCTATAGAACTTATTTTTTTCTCTTATAGGGCCTCTCATCCAGTCATCAATAAGATGAAAACTTCAACTCACTATTGTTGCCTCCTTGTCTTCGATCTTAGTGCATCCACAAGTCTGATTAGGTAACATCAATAACCCTAAACCACTACTCTAAACATTGTGTATCCTTCTCCAATCAGGGTGCTTCTTTATATTGCTATTTCTTAGGCATCCAAGGTGTTTTTGTAGGCCTTGGGCACCTCCACAAGGCTCTCTACAACACTTAAATCAAATCATAAGAATTTTTCCCATACCAGCACTACACAATAGCCTTATACACATGGAGAAAGGTCATATCCAACTATGTTGTTCCTTGATATGATAGTAGTGGGGTTAGGATGTCCTTTCTAGGCCTCTCAACCCTCTCAACTCCACCTCCCATATGGCATTGTAGCAGCACCTTTCTGTAGCCCTATGAATAGAGATGACATACACCAAAACATGCACAGAATTTTCAAATCTCTGATATTATTTAATACCTTAAAATTTTATGCCCAAAACTTCGATTTCTAACACAAGGAACTTGGCCTTGTCTAACAGACCTCCAAAATAAGGCTTCTCTACTCCTCTAATAATTTCAGTTCATAAGCCCAAATATGTGGCCTAGTTGTAGAGGTGTATATTTATGAATGTGTCCAAAAACATGTTCTTTTTGTAGCTTGGATTTCCTTGTAGGAGTTCAGCCTTCAAAACTTGAATAAACAGTCCCTTTTGCCTTCAAATTGTGATCTTCTAGCTTCCTTTTTGCATTATCCTTAGCTCTGATACCATGTTAGAAAATTAAATATTAGGGTATCTTATTATCCCATTTTCCATACATGACCTATATCTATGATATTTAGTTCTTATTTGTTTATTATGCTTATGTTCATCATCACATCATTTCCAAAACAATACAGAACACAACCATAAGAGAGAAACACCAAAAATAGGCTCCAAGCATGGAAAAACCCTTCCAAAAAGGGAAAAACACATGAGAACTTCTTCTTATAGAATCAAATCAGAGGAGACTTCCAAGACAAAACCCTATACCTTTGCTTCCACCCATCAATTAGCTAGACTTCATCCACTAGTTATCCAATTTCAGTGTAATTAGGGCTCTCCAAAAGGACGATTTGTAGTACCTCCTTAACCTTAGACCTAAGGTAACCCTAGGTACTACAAATAGAACATAACTCTTCTCCTTCGCATGCCTTAAAGACATTATTTTTCCGCCTTTGCACCTCCTTCTAGCCGCAGACCCAAACTCCTTCTTACGTGATTTTCTTGTCTTTTCAAAGGAGGTCAAAGTGGTGTCTTTATATAGCATTTACATGTGGCTTTCAAGCCCTCATAAGGTTGACTTTTAACTTGTTGGGTGACTTGATTTATTGGAGCATATAGACACTTCTAAAATACAAAATAACATTTATTTCCTTAATACAAGTGCCCAAAAGGGTCTCTTACCATGTGACCATGACTCTTTGACTTATGTAAACCCTAGGAGCCTACAATGGATGCTTGACCTAATGATAAAATGACTTAAGAATGAAACCCATGCTTCACAAATAAATTTATTTTATCATTTTCTTTCTTATTTTGATAGATACATCATAATTACATTATACATGATTCAAATGAGAATTATTAAGACGAAAACTAATTACATTCTCCGACACCATGGAGTATGGGTGGCTGATGATTTGCCTATTACCCATTTGTTGTTAGTTTATGATGTGTTGCTATGTTTTGATGGATCCAAAAGAGATTTAACCACCAAGAAGGAAGTGTTGAGTATGTTCTAGAAGGTTACAAGAATGATGGTAAATGTTCAAAAATCCCCCCTATCCCCTTATGGTTTATCAAGGGATGAATCTATTTATGCTCAAAATCTATTCCCTTTCAATTCCTTAGATATTGAATATGGCCTCATGGGGGCTTCACTGGGAGAGAACCATACCACATGTGTTCATATTAGAGGATATATAGTGAGGAAAAAATGAAATGATATATTAAGAATATAATAGGCGGTAAAGGGTTTTTATATGTTGTGTATAAAAAATGGATGTCAAAGTCAATGAAAAAATATAAAGGGTATAAAAAAAATTAATGAAAAAATGGATACCTACAATATCTAGTGACAGTAGGGGTTTTTTAAATTGGGGAGGTGTAGTGCGTTCATATTGATATGAAGTTAAATAAAGTGATTTTAAGAGGTATTTTCCAATATGTAGTCAAACTAAGGGTTGTTTAGTATGCCACGTTGTGCCAGAGGTTCATTGAGTGAATCCCCTATGTATGGCCTAAAGTATTTGGAGTTTCATATGAAACCAGACAATTATAGGAAAAATGATTGGTTGTTGCTTATTACTATGATAGACAAAAGAATCAAAACTTCATATTTCAGATGGTTTTCCAGAGAAAGAAGATTAATGCTTATAAAATATGTACTAGAAGAAATATCGGTATTACATATGTCTCTATACTAGATTACATCTGGGGTTATGAATTCCATTCAAAAATTATGCAGCAAGTTCTTGTGGATGGGAAGAAAATATGGAATGGTCTTCCCATGGGTCAGATGGGATAGAAGTGCACTACCCAATGACTGGGGAGGTTGGGGTTTGAAAATCATTCCCTTTTTCGCAAAGGTTATGGCTACCAAAGTTAGATGGAGGTTGTTTTATATACAAAGTATTTGAACAACAATTTCCCACAAGAAATATATGATGAGACTCATTAATAGGTATATTATATGGGTCACAATGCCATCCTCCATCTTATTAAATTATCTTTATCTCACATTTATCTACAAATCTTGTTATATTATGCTTAGTGTGAGGAGTAAAGATGTGTTACTATGTCATGTGGCCTAATGTGTGTTAAATGCAGGAATTGGAGCACTTTTAAGATTATTTGTGTGCAGGAACTCAGAGTAGACAAGCAAGAGAGATTTTAGGAGATGTGTTGGGTTGTGTTATATTCTTTCCACATAGTTAACAGGGGATTTGAGGGGTACCCGTAACCCCACTTTATGGGGTCTGGGGCAGCGCCCCGGAAAATTTTGGTTTTGGACCCTATGTTGGGTTGGGGGGACCCACCTATGGTTTTGTGCATGATTTTCACACATGCTTTTTGGACGCGATGGTTTTCGGTCCATGGTATTGGATGCTTCAGCATGTATAAATGTGTATTGTAAAATTGAAAGGAATATAATGAAAAATTAAGCTAGTAGTATCGGTTTTGGGATCCAGTGGGAAATCTCTGTGTATATGTGTTTTATGTGTTATGCTCTCGCATTTTTATTTTTCATGTGATTTAGAATTCGTATGCAGGTAATTTCTGTACAGGGTTAAAAC
>APFE030507448.1:80881-91056 GCA_000404065.3 Pinus taeda | reverse complement strand
CCCCGGAAAATTTTGGTTTTGGACCCTATGTTAGGTTGGGTGGACCCACCTATGGTTTTGTGCATGATTTTCGCACAAGTTTTTTGGACGCAATGGTTTTCGGTCCATGGTTTTGGACGCGGTGGTTTTCAGTCCATGGTATTGGATGCTTTAGCATGTATAAATATGTATTGTAACATTGAAAGGAATATAATGAAAAATCAATCTGGTAGTCCCGGTTTTAGGATCCAGTGGGAATTCTCTGTGTATATCTGTTTTATGTGTTATGCTCTCGCATTTTTATTTTTTATGTGATTTAGAATTCGTATGCAGGCAATTTCTGTACGGGGTTAAAACCTACAAGATGGTCCACCTCCTTAATTCTTCAAATCAATCAAAAATCCCCCACTCTACTCATCAACTCAGTGTCATTAGTAGCCAAGCAAGCCGAATTCATTGGTAAACGAGTCAATGCAAGTCGCGTATATACGTGAGTTATAAGCTACACAGTCGTGATATGATGGGTTGAGGAAAAGCAGTGGAAGAGACTCAAGAAAAAGGGTCTGATATGGTTCAGACAATTATTTTCTCTATTTGATGATTGTTACAATCTACTGATGATGTGTGGAAATGTGTTGGTACTCATAAAATGATTATTTAGAAGTGCTTAACTTGATGTATATCTTATTGATGATGATGCATTGATACTTCTTGCTGATATATGCATGATCAGATCTGACAGTGAACAGATGGAACAGGTCCTAGGGAAGCATATGTTTCGAATAATGCATTGTTGGCATTATGGTTAGAAGTATTTGGTGATGATGCTTATGTGGCTAAATGATACATCTTGCTACTTATTGTTGGTTGGTCAAGAGAATGGTATTGCAGGTTACAGGTATGGATGTTGTTGACAGATGCTTATGGTGCAGATCATATATGGTGTATAATAGTTGTTGATGACTATCATGGTCTTGTTTAGATTGCTGGTCTTTGGTATAAAAGTCATGTATATCATTTGATGTAAAGGTCATGCAAAGACCTAATTTGTGCCCCCACTATGCAGGGAAGGATGATGTAATAACTTCTATTTTCAGTCATGTATAAACATTTGTTATATCCCCACTTGGTTGGGTGGATGAGTCAAAATGGTGTATCCCCACTTGGTTGGGATGTTGATGTATGTATGAGTCATTGTTAATAGGAAGGTCATACTCACTTAGTTGCGTTGTAGAGTCATGTTATTCTTTTAAAAAATATTTTTGCAGACTCATGATGTGCTCAGGGGGAGCATGGATGGATTGGTACATCTTGGCATGTACAAAGGGGGAGCTCAATCAAAGATATTAGCATGTACTTAGGGAGAGTATGGACAGCATAATGTATATCAATGGAGAGAATATCCTGGTCCACCCTTTTCCCTTGATGTCAAAGGGGGGGAGTGACTTGGTGTTGTTGTTTCCATCAAGTCCAAAGGGGGAGATTGTTGGCATTATGATACAGGTGTTGTCCTTGATGGAAACTCACTCAGATGACAGATCATAGTACAGCAGGTCAAGAGCAAAGAAATAATTATCAGAGAGAGGTATCCATGGGTTCACCTTGACAAATCAGCGTATACACATGGGTTAACAGACCAAAAGGAGCGTATAACGTACACGCACAGTTTCACAGAAGGAAAGGTGCATACATATTGGAAAACTAAGTTTTGGTCCATGGTATTTTGATCCATGGTATTGGTCCAAGATATCTGGTCCAAAGTATTGACCCCAAGTATTCGGTCCAAAGTGGTTTTGGACCATGGTATTGAGGAAAGGCCTAAAACTATAAAAGGAGGAGAAGATCATTAGGCCAAGGTGTGCAAGTATTGAATATCTGATGAAGTGTGAGATCCAGTATGCAGGTTATGGGTTAGTGATGCTTTGCTTGATCTGAACCAAGGATGAACCTATGCAGTTGATGATGGATGATGCATCGAGATCTTAAGGCTTGGAATGTCTTCTCATTATGTGGCTTGATCATGGATAGACTAGATCTAAATTACTGATGCATATTTTATTGTATAAATGTTATGATCTGGGTATGACTGATGTCTGGCATAGCTGGAAAGTTATGAGTAAATATTTGCAGATCTGTACGCGGGTTTTCCTTGGTAAAAATGCATATACATGTTGTTTCGGCTCAACAGAGTCGCATATATAGTATGAAGTATGATATTTAAAGTTGCAGTTGGATCTGGTTGTTGCTGCATAGTTATGGATTTTGCTCTGTGTACTGGTGGCTATGGTTGATGACAGGGTTTCAGTGATTCAGTTGTTGGGTGATTCAGAGATTGATTATGTAGATGTGGTTGATGGTTGTATTGTAGTGGTAATTGATTTTGAGCTTCAATGTTGTTGATGAGTCCAGTATGAAAATTGGATGAAACGTGGCCTTCATATATTGGTGTTGTGTTCCAAGTGTATCCAGTCTGAAAATTTATGAAACGTGGTTCCTAGAGGAAGAGTGAAGGTTGGAGCCTTCAGTAGGTTGGCGCTTACATATTGGTAAACATATCGGCCAGTACAAAATTCAGGGGGTTAGAGCTCCCTTCCAGTAGCAACTGGAAAACGAGAGAGGGTGGTAGCCTTCTATAGGTCGACGCCTACATACTAGTAAATATATCGGCTAGTACAAGAGCCAGAGGGTAGTAGCTCCCTTCTAGTAGTATAAGGAGAACAAGAGAAGGTTGTAGCCTTCTACAGGTGGGTGCCTGCGTACTGGTATGAGTCTGCGCCCTTTTCCCTTGATGTCAAAGGGGGAGAGTGACTTGGTGTTGTTGTTGCGATCAAGTACAAAGGGGAGATTGTTGGCATTATGATACAAGTATGATATAGGTGTTTTCCTTGACGGAAACTCACTCAAATGATAGATCATAGTACATTAGGTCAAGAGTAAAGAATTAATGATCAGAGAGAGGTTTACACAATTTCACCTTGACAAAGCAGCATATACACGTAGGTTAATAGACCAAAAGGAGTGTATAACATACACACGCAGTTTCACAGAAGGAAAGGCATGTACATATTGGAAAACTAAGTTTTGGTCCGTGGTATTTGGTCCATGGTATTTTGATCCATGGTGTTGGTCCAAGGTATCTGGTCTGAAGTATTGACCCCGGGTATTTGGTCCAAGGTATTGGTCCAAAGTGGTTTTGGACCATGGTATTGAGAAAGGCCTAAAACTATAAAAGGAGGAGAAGATCATTATGCCAAGGTGTGCAAGTATTGAATACCTGATGAAGTGTGAGATCCAGTATGGAGGTTATGGGTTAGTAATGCTTTGCTTGATCTGAACCAAGGATGCACCTATGTGGTTGATGATGGATGATGGATCGGGATCTTAAGGCTTGGAATGTCTTATCATTATGTGGTTTGATCATGGAT
Source organism: Pinus taeda (assembly GCA_000404065.3). Taxonomy (NCBI): domain Eukaryota; kingdom Viridiplantae; phylum Streptophyta; class Pinopsida; order Pinales; family Pinaceae; genus Pinus; species Pinus taeda. The sequence goes on along the minus strand of APFE030507448.1, from coordinate 87,652 downwards.
AGACTAGATCTGAATTATTGACGCATATTTTATTGTATAAATGTTATGATCTGGGTATGACTGATGTCTGGCATAGCTGCAAAGTTATGAGTAAATATTTGCATATCTGTACACGGGTTCGCCTTGGTAAAAACGCGTATACACGTTGGTTCGGCTCAGCAGATTCATGTATACAATATGAAGTATGATATTTAAAGTTGCAGTTGGATCTGGTTGTTGCTGCAAAGTTCTAGGTTTTCCTCTGTGTACTGGTGACTATGGTTGATGACAGGGTTTCAGTGATTCAGTTGTTGGGTGATTCAGAGATTGATGATGTAGATGTGGTTGATGGTTGTATTGTAGTGGTATTTGATTTTGAGCTTCAATGTTGTTGATGGGTCCAGTATGAAAATTGGATGAGACGTGACCTTCATATATTGGTGTTGTGTTCCACGTGTATCCAGTCTGAAAATTTATGAAACGTGGTCCCTAGAGGAAGAGTGAAGGTTGGAGCCTTGAGTAGGCCAGCGCCTACGTACTGGTAAACATATTGGCCAGTACAAAAGATAGGGGTTTGGAGCTCCCTTCCAGTAGCAGCTGGAAAACAAGAGGGGGTGGTAGCCTTCTATAGGTCGGCGCCTACGTACTAATAAATATATCGGCTAGTACAAGAGCTAAGGGGTAGTAGCTCCCTTCCAGTAGTATCTGGAGAGCAAGAGAAGGTTGTAGCCTTCTACAGGTGGGTGTCTGTGTACTATATGAGTTTGTGCCAGTACAAGATTGTAAACAGGTTTTTCTTATATTAAAGGAAGATGGCAGTAGGTGGTTTTTGTCCCGCATTGGGTTTCCACCTTACATCATGGTGTTCATGTGTGTTTCTTATGTGTGCTAATCTGTTATGTTTTACTGCACCTATTTACTGTTTATATGGTTAATGAAGTTCTGATGCACTAATTAAAGAACAACATATGATGGATTAATTGAATCATAAGTTTACTAGATATGCGCTCGTTGCATTAAACACAGTCATGTTTACATGCGGGTTCCCTTAACTGAAGAGGGTATATAAATCTGATTATGGAAATGAAAAATTATTGACTTGCTAATATTGATTCACCCCTACTCTCAGTATTATTTCCAATAGTAGGAGTATAGATACTTTAGGGAAATTCTTTCCAAATACCCCCACACCATCAAACATTCAATCTTCACTCTTCTTCGATGACTGCCCACTTCCCTTTCTGACTGCAGGGGATTTAGAGGACCCCTTAGTTGATCAAACTGAGATCTTTGAAGAGCCTACTGGGGAAGAATAAGAACAAACCATTCCACATACCTACACCATGGTTGAAAACAAAAATGAGGGTGCTTTTCCCATCAGAGAGACTAATGGAGATGCTAGGATAAAAAATATAAGCCCTTCTGCCCTTCCTCACTTCCACAGCTTAACCTGAGAGGACCTTAATCCTTTTTGTTCAGTTTTGTTGTTGTATGTATAACTTATGATCATACCTATGATGACCAGAAGTTGAAGTTGTTCCCATCCACCCTTAAGGATGCAGCCTTATGTTGGTTCATGAGTCTACCTGGGGATAGCATCACTACCTGGCATCAAACGCAAAAATCCTTTAACAACAAGTATAGAGACTATTTTAGGTCCAAAGACACCAAAGATGAAATATTTATAATGACTCTTGGATGAGACGAATCCCTGGAAGACTATGAGGAAATGTTCCAGCTTAGTTGTAAAAGGGCCAAATGCAACCTTGATCATGAATCACTCAAGTTAGTCCTTCTCAGAGGAATCAGGGAGGACATACTAGAAACCATAAACATGTCGTCTGGAGGAGACATTTATCAACTATCATATGACAACATCAAGCGAGTATTTAAAAACCATTCTAGGGCTACTAGGAAGAAGGGTAGGTCTAGTCAAGTCTTAGCCAATTCCTCTTCCTCCACCACATCTATCAAGAATGAAATTGGAAACATGTTGGAGGACTTTAAAAGTGAAATTATTCACACCTTTTCTCTACAAATGGATACCATGAAAATCAAGAGGAAACAAGAGGAAGCAGAGAGAGCCTTAGCTATATTTTTCCCTAAATGCACGAGAAGGCACCTCGAAAATGAATGTCTGTTAAATGTTATAGAGGTATGATTAGTATGTGAGGAAAATCATTCCACGGATAAGTTTCCTTCTTTTCCTAGATTGAAAGTTGCATACCAAGGGGTAGAAGGTGGGGATGAACAACTCTGTTACATCAATCAAAGGATGCCTCAAGGACCTCATCCATACTAGCAGGGAATGCAAGGTGCATCATATTCCTATTACCATCCCAACCAGAATGCACCCCTGCCCCCTTGGTACTATCCTACTCATCCTTCATGGTCCACACCTTTTCCTTAGCCTTATGCACCTCGGTATCCTCCCCAACCTGCCAAGCAACCATTTCATCCATATGCTTCTACACATCCTTAGTCAAATACCCCATCATAAGGTTGGAAGCCTCAATTCAACCAACCACCTACTTTATTGCATCCACCTCCATCTCAACCACAACTGATTCATCTTACTCAACCTAAGCAACCTCAAATGCCTGCTTGACCAAATCCAAACCCAAACAAAAAGCAGGTACAACAGGTCTAAAGTGGAGAGACATCTTACCCTGCCTTTGTTGTGGAGATTCAAGAAATCAACCTCAGGTCTGGAAGAGTACTCCTAGATAACCAACCTCCATATCCACCTGGGGAGCTTCAAGAGGAAAAGGAAGAGAGTGTTCTTAAAGCCAATCCACTTCCTTTTCCTGAAAGATTAATCCATCCTAACCAACACACCCCAGAAGAGACTGAACTTCTCGGAGAATTGAAAAACTTGTGTGTTAAAATCCCACTCCTCCAATCTATCAAGGATGTTCCCATCTACAATAAGTTGATAAAAGAGAAATGCTTTAAAAATCCTAGGAGGAGAAATAAATACACCCATACCATTAATTTCATTGGTCAATTGTTTGATCTAATGTTGTGGAGAGTGATTTTCCCAAAGTATCTAGACCATGGAATTCATGTGGTAGATGTGTACATTGATGGCATCATTGTCCCTCACACCTTGATTGATCTTGGTGTTGGGTTGTGTTATATTCTTTCCACATAGTTAATAGGCGGTTTGAGGTGTACCCGTAACCCCACTTTATGGGGTCCGGGGCAGCGCCCCGGAAAATTTGGTTTTGGACCCTATGTTAGGTTGGGCAGACCCACCTAGGGTGTTGTGCAGGATTTTCGCACATGTTTTTTGGATGGGATGGTTTTCGGTCCATGGTTTTGGACACGATGGTTTTCAATCCATGGTATTGGATGCTTCGATATGTATAAATATGTATTGTAACATTCAAAGGAACATAATGAAAAATCAAGCTGGTAGTCCTGGTTTTGGGATCCAGTGGGAAATCTCTGTGTATATGTGTTTTATATGTTATGCTCTCGCATTTTTATTTTTCCTGTGATTTAGAATTGTAGGTAATTTCTATACGGGATTAAAACCTACATTTGGTATTAGAGTTGTTTTGGCTTCAAGGGGACGCCTTTGTTGTTGAGGGGTTTCGCTCGGGCTTGTGGTAGACCCTGTTCAGTGGGAGATCTGCGAGACCGATCCTGGTGGTGAAAGAAGATGGCGAGCAGCGGAAAGATAGAGATTGAGAAGTTCAATGGTCATATTTTTGAGTTGTGGAAACTCAAGATGGAGGATCTGTTGGTGGATAAAGATCAATGGATCACAGTAGATCCGGGTACTAAACCAACGGGAGTGACCGATGAAGAATGGAAGAAGCTGGATCGGAAGGCAAAGAGCACAATACGATTGTGTCTCTCAGATTCAGTATTGTTGAACGTATCAGGGGAAGCTACGGCGAAGGCTCTGTGGGACAAGTTAGTGACTTTTTACCAATCTAAGTCTCTGGTGAATAAATTGTTCCTACGGAAAAAGCTGTATGACCTGAGGATGAAAGATGGAGACTCGGTGACAGAGCATCTGAATGTGTTTAACACTGTGGTAAGTCAGTTATGATCTGTTGATATTAAAATTTTAGATGAAGATAAGTGCATTAGTTTGTTGTGTTCTCTACCAGACTCGTGGGATAGTCTGGTTATTGCAATAGGTAGCAATGCAACTGCTTTGCAGTTTGATGAAATAGTCTCAGCCTTTCTGATGGAGGAGATGAGACGGGAAAATATGGACAACCAGAATGGTGATGCCTTGTCTATACGAGGACGGTCCCAGAACAGAAACAAAAATAAGTCATCGAGTGGGAGATCTAAATCTAGAGGGAGATCTAAATCTCCAGGAAAACCTACAAAGGTGGTATGCTGGAAATGCGGAAAGGAAGGGCACTTTAGAAGGGAGTGTAAATCTAAAGCTGCTCCTAAGAAAGGAAAGGGATCTGATGATGCTCCTTCTACAGAAGCGAAAACCACCTTAGATGAAGGTGGGGTGTGTACTTGGCTTCTTCAAGTACACATGTAGATCATGAGGCATGGTTGATTGACTCAGGTGCATCCTTTCACTTCACTCCCCATAGAGAGTGGTTCTATGAGTATGAGAAATATGATGGTGGTGATGTCTTTTTAGGAGATGATAGGAAGGCTAGAATCATTGGTCGTGGAAAAGTAAAGTTGAAGTTGCAAGGTGGAAGGGTTAGAACCCTTCCGGGTGTTCTGCATATTCCTGCGTTGGCCAGAAATCTGATTTCTGTAAGCAAGTTGGATGATGAAGGGGTAAAGACAGTGTTCGAGAAGGATACCTGCAAGATGGTTCGAGGAGCACTGGTATTGATGCGGGGAGTTCGGATCGGAACTCTGTACAAGCTGCAAGGTAGCACTGTTGTTGACCGGTGCAATAGTTCTATGGTTCCTGAAAATGGAGTAGAAAATCTAGTGGTCTCTAGAGAGAAGACCATGCTATGGCATCAAAGGCTTGGACATATTGGAGAGAAGGCCTTCGAATACTTCATGGTAAAGGTATGGTAGAAGGTATGAGTAATAGCTCTGTGGATTTTGATTTCTGTGAAAATTGTGTATATGGGAAGCAGAATGGAGTGAGTTTCCCCTCTGGTGGTAAGAGGACGAAACAAATATTAGAGCTTGTGCACAGTGATGTGTTTGGACCTGTGAAAGTTCCATCACTGGTTAAGTCTGTGTACTATGTATCATTTATAGATGACTTCTCAAGGAATACATGGATATATTTCCTTAAGAAGAAATCTGAAGTCTTTGACAGTTTAAAGAATTTAAGGCTCTGGTGGAAAATCAGACAGAGAAGAAGATAAAGGTGTTGAGGACAGATAATGGTGGAGAATTTTGCAGCAAGGAATTTGAAGAATTCTGTAAGAAGTGTGGTATATCACGGCAGAAGACTACTCCATATACACCTCAGCAAAATGGAGTCACAGAAAGAATGAACAAGACGTTGATGGAAAGGGCAAGAAGCATGGCTCAGTGGTGCCGGGTTAGGACCCAAGGAATTCTGGGGCAGAGGCGGGGATACTGCATGTTACTTGTGTCAACAGGTCCCACCTTCATCAGCGTGGAGGATAAGACTTCACAAGAAGTATGGACTGGTAAGAAACCTCTCTTTCACATCTGAGGGTATTTGGATGTGATGCATATGTACATGTTCCAAAGGAGAAACGAACCAAGTTGGATAGTAAATCTGAAAAGTGCATCTTTATTGGGTATTAGGATGGTTTAAAGGGTTATAAGCTTTGGAACCCAGTCACACGAAAGGTTGTGTACAGTCGAGATGTGGTGTTTACAGAGGTGAAAGATGTTATCAAACATGAAGTCCAACCAAAGGAACCCGTGAATATAGATTTTGAACTAAAGGAGGGAGAATCAGACTCTGTAGTAGAGGAGGAATTAGAAGATGAAGAGCCACAAACTCTGGCTGTGAGAAGATTAGTTCGAGAAAGAAGGCAGCCAGAAAGGTATAGTCCATTCTTCCTTCTGTTCAAACTTTGCTTTGTCTGTTACTGATGATGATCCCAGAACTGGGAAGGAAGCAGTGGATTCAGAGGATGGAAAACTCTGGAAAGAGGCCATGGTTGATGAAATGGCATCTTTGCACAAAAATGAGGCTTGGGATCTGGTGGAGTTGCCGGCTGGAAGGAAACCCATTGGCAGCAAATGGGTGTTCAAGAAGAAGACAAATGCGAAAGGGAAGGTGGAGAAATACAAAGCTCGGTTGGTAGCAAAAGGTTATTCCCAGGTGCCGGGAATTGATTTTGGTGATATTTTTTCTCCTGTTGCCAGGGTAACTTTATTAGATCAATTTTATCTGTTGCCTGCTGCCTTTTGATTTTGAGGTAGAACAGATGGATGTGAAGAAATAGCATTTCTTCAGCGGGGATTTGGAAGAGGAAATCTACATGAAGCAACCTAAAGGCTTTGGCGGTGAACCCGGTAAGAAAGACTGGTATGCAAGTTAAAAGAAGTTCTCTATATGAGTTAAAACAGTCATAGGGATGTGGTATCGGAATTTGAATACATTTATATGGGGACTTGGCTTCACCAAAAGCAAAGTAGATCACTGTGTGTATTTTAAATTAATTGGTGACCGTGTTATTTATTGGTCTTGTATGTGGATGATATGTTGTTGGTTGGAAATGACAAAGAAATTATCCAGGATTTGAAGACCCAATTGTCCTCCAAATTCGACATAAAAGATCTCGGTGCTGCAAACTATATTTTGGGCATGGAAATTAAAAGAGATTGGGCAAAGAGGAAGCTCTAGTTAAACCA
>APFE030507448.1:39812-78664 GCA_000404065.3 Pinus taeda | reverse complement strand
CTACATGGATGATTTCATTCCCTATGGGTGTGACTTCCTATAGGCTCTCTCTAACCTAGGGAAAGTCTTAAATAATTTCATTGAAAGTAACCTCTCACTTAGTCCTGAGAAGTGTGAATTCTTAATGAATTCAGGGACTATCCTTGGCCATTCAATATCTTAGGAGGGAATACTAGTGGACCCAAACAAAATTGCCATCATAAAAAGGATCCCTACTCCTCAAAAGCAGATGGATGTTAGGATCTTCTTGGGCTTAGCTAGATATTATAGGAGGTTTATCAAATACTTCAGCAAAGTAGCCTCGCCATTGTTTGGATTGTTGGCCAAGGACTCTGAATTTTGTTGGTTAGGTAGTTTCCAAGAGGACCTAAATATCTTGTAAGACAAATTAACTATTGCACCTATACTTAGAGGCCCAAATTGGGCTCTTCTTCTCTGCATCCATTCTGATTCATATGAAAAAATTTTACAAGAGGCTATAGGTCAAATAGATGACAATTTGCCTTATGCCATTTACTTCATTAGAAAAAATTTGTCTAAGGCTTACTTGAACTACACTATAACTGAGAACGAAAAATCCTAGTTGTTGTCCACTCTTTGAGCAAATTCAGACTACATCACTGGATATCAAACCTTTGTGCATATTGACCATACAGATATTAATTACTTAATTAAAAAGCCTAATGTGAATGTTAGAATTAATATATGGTTGCTTCTATTACAGTGGTTTGATTTAACTATCATTGATATACCAGATAAAGAAAATGTCGTTGTAGATTTTTTGTCTAGACTTTCTTTGCCTGCAGATGAGGAAGTGATGGTTGTTGATCAGCTGCCAACTAAGAACTTATTTGCTATTTCAGTTCTCTCTCCATAGTTTTCTGACATAGCCAACTACCTATTTTTTGTAGAGTTCCCTCCAAATCCGTCATCCATGGAGAAGAGTAGAATTGTAAGGAAGAGTACCCCTTTCACTTGGATTGGGGGAAATCTCTTCGAGTTGGGACCATATCAAATATTGAGGAGATGTGTCAAGGAACATGAATTCTTTGACATCCTCTTAGCCTGTCATGATGGGCCTTGTGGGGGTCACTTTGCTTCCAATAGGATGGCTTTCAAGGTTCTACAAGCTGGCTACTACTAGCCCACTCTCCACCAAGATGTAAGAAGATACACCAGTCGATGTGATCAGTACCAAAGGATGGGAAAACCTACTCTCAAGGATGAAATTCCCTTGCAACCTCGGGTGGCTTTAGAGCCATTTGACAAGTAGGGCATGGATTTCATTGGGCCAATTTATCCACCATCAGGGAAGAAAAAGTACATCATTCTATGCACTAATTATTTGACAAAGCGGGATGAGAGAAAGGTGGTCAAGGTAGAAACAAAGGAGAAATTTGTTGATTTATTAAGGGAGAATGTGTTCTACAAATTTGGGTACCCCAGAGAGCTAGTCACAGATCAAGGAGCTCAATTCACATCACATATGATCGATAATTGTTAAGGCAGCATAATATTAAACATAGAAAATCTACTACCTATCATCCTCAGACCAATGGAAAAGTAGAGGTCACCAATAGGGACATCCTCACCAAGGTTGTGTGTAGCAACAGAAATGATTTGGCGGACAGATTAGTGGAGGCCACTTGAGCCTCTAATACAACTTGGAAGACAACTACTGGTTTCATGCCTTATGACTTGGTCTATGGAAAGAAGGCACTACTGTCCATTGAGTTTGAGTACAATACTTTGAAAATGGAAGCATAATTGGATTTAGATGTTATAAAGGCATAGCAAGAGAGATTGCTCCAGTTAAATGGCTTGGATGAATTCAGAATGCAATCCCTCATACACATTGAAGTTATTCAATTGCAAAGGAAGGTAAGACATGATAGGAACATCAAGGACAAGGTTTTTCAAGAAGGGGAAATGGCTCTGCTATATGACTCTAGGTTCAAGGACTTCAAAGGAAAATTGATGACAAGGCGGTTATGCCCATACCTGATAGAGAAATTCCATGATAATGGATTTGTTCAAATCAGGACAATTGATGAGGAAGGGATTCCCTTTCTTTTCAATGGTTGTATATTGAAGGTTTACAGAAAGCCTTTGTCGAAGCAAGATTTCATCAGCACCATCAACAAAGAGGTGAATGTGATTGGAAGTGTCCTAGCTTCCAAGTCACAACATTATTAGATACTATTTTTTTTTGTAAAAAAAAAGGGAAAAAAATAAGATACATGGATGAAAACCTCCATGAGGCATCTGAGTCCAACTCTTGGGTTGAAACCCTCCTTGAGGCAGCTCAGAAGTGAAAAAAGGAAAAATAAAAATAAAAGATCCATGGGTGAAAACCTCCCTTGAGGTGCCCAAGGCAGACAAACAGATTGAAAACCTCTCTTGAGGAAGCTTTTGTGTCCCTAAAAAAAAGGAGAGAACAAAGAAAAAAAAACAAACAAATAATAATACCATGACAAGGATCTAGAACCTATCCATTAATAATTTATGTCATTTTGCAGGTTCTAAGGACAGTGGAAAATTGCAAATCTGCAGGGATAGCATGCTCAAGTTCCATTCTATTTTTCCCTCCATCCACTCCATACCATCCATGTCAACCATGTCCTTACCACTCTCACCCATCCTCGAGGCTCAAAAATCTCAAAAATCCATTTTTAGGCCCTATTTGGTTTGTTATAGGATGTCCTTTCACTACTACGGGAAGATCCTATAGCACTACAGGACGTCCTAAAATTCTATAGGAAAAAAGTTTTGATTAGAAAATCATCATACATGGCTTCTCCAAGGTTAATTAGAGTCCTCACAGCTTCATCCAATCACTCACCCATCCTCCATTCATCCCTAGCTCAAAAAAAATCACCATCTCTCAAAACCAACCCTAAGCTTTGTCTCATTCGAAAAAAAGAAAAACACAAACATTTCCTTTATTTCCACAACCCTTCACTACTCCACCAAGGCTTTAACATCATCCTTCAACCCCTACACTCCTTCTCACCACTCCTCTAAAGTAAAATCCCTTGAAAAAGAAGAAAAAAAGGTTGCTACAAGATCTCTTGTAGCAGCCTGCGCCACTATTGCAATAATTTTGAAACCAAGTTTTTCTTCCCATCAAAATTGAGGGAATGGTGCCATCATCTTGAAGCACCTTGCTATTCCAAGTAGGACTCCATAGCAACAGCAGCAGAACCTAGAATATTAGGAAAGCACCTGCACACATGAAAAGCACCAATAGTTAAATACACGGGAGCACAGAAAGTATACACAAGATGATGCAGGAGCATCTGACACTCTTCATTAAAGAAGGAATCCAAAGCAGAGCAAGGAGGACATGGACCATCGGAGTTAAACAAGGGACATTTCTGTTAACATAGAGCTAGTTTGTTGGAAGTGATAAAGTCTCTCGAAGACTTAATTAAATGTAATATGCCATATGTATGTATGCGTATAGAGAGTTTAGGGGTTTGTTGAATGATTGTGGGAAGAAATCGTGCATATTAAATGATCCACGACTGTTGTAATCTATTATAAAAAGAAAGTTTGTGTGTGTGAGAGGAATATAGAGCAATAGATAGAAAACTGTGAAAACAGAGTGTAGGATACAATGTAGTCGAAGGAGAACTTGTGCCTAAGGCTGAAATGCCTTAGATTGTAACTATTTTGTATAATATTAAAGTGTGCCTATGATAAAATTATACGTCTATGTGTTGTTTCATAAATAGTTTGGATGTTCTAGTGTTGCAGGTTTGATCAACCATCGATCATTGTAGGATCGATAGCGATCCAACGATATCGATTTAACTGTTGTGTCGTGTGTTAATGAAGAGTGGTAGAGGAAAACCCTAGAAAGGCATAAATCCATCAATCGCAGCAAAATCAAGTCAAGGAAATAGATGGAGAGTGCATGAGATCCGTTGGATCTCATAGATTGATGGTCATCACATGGTGAAAGAGCACAGAAGATAACTAGTGAAGAGGTGGCTTCTTGAGACAAAGTAGTATTTCGGGTGAGGTCTAAGTGGTAAGTGGTATTGAAGGGTGAGCACCCGATTCCACTAATCATTCGACACATAGCACAAGAGTGGAGAGAGGAAACCGCTTTATTGGGTGGTTAATCCTTGTGCTTGTTGTCTACCCGAAATCAATGTCAACTATCGGATCTGATGGAGGAAGATCGACGGTGGAGGATTGTCGGGCAAGTTGATTGATCAGGCTAAGTGACAACCATCGAATTGAGCGCCAGATCAACGGTCAAGATTTAGTCGCAAGTCTCATTAGACAGAGGTCAAGAGACGCGGAGATGGAATTACGATACGTCGATGGGCCGATTAAGCGATGCGCCGATAGAGATGGAGCATCGGTCAAAGATCGGAGATTGGAAAATGCAAAGGTCAGAGAGCGTTGTGGAAAATATTGGAGGAGCAGACCCGATGAAGTTATAGATGTGGGTTAAATATTTTTTAAGTCTGGCCATGCTTTCGACTGTGTGTTTCCCGTGTTATCCTTATAGTTGTATGGTCCCGGGGTTTGAGGCTAAGTGAAATGTTTAACACTTCCAATAGGTTTGTGGGCCATAACCCACAGGCCTTAGGATCGAAATTTATAAAGAAAGGGGAAATTGGCCTTACCCCAAAATCTCCTTTCATCATTTGGTATCAGATCAGGGAAAGGTTAAAGGAAAAGTTTTCCTGCGAGAAGGGAGAGAGAGTGAAAATGGAAGGAGAAGGAGGTACAGTTGTTTAAAGCTGGAGAGTTATGGTCTTACTGTCACATAGATAGTGGCAGAAGAAGGTGAGAAGACTTGTAGCAACCTAGAGAAAGGAGTGCTCAATTGGTTCCAGAGGAGAGAACCAGAAGGATGCCAAAAGAATAAGCTCAGAGAAGAAATCTTGGTGAGGTATCATGTAGTAGAGGAAGACTATTACTGTAGAGGTTGGTTGCAACTCACAGAAGATCATGAAGGAAGTTCTACTAAGAAGTGGGTAGAATTACTAAGGACAAGGAGAAGCATATGACTAGGAGGTCATAAATTTTTGTGCCTTTGGAATCTGATGCATGAGCATCCGGTACTCTTCATTAAAGAAGGAATCCAAAGCGGAGCAAGGAGGACGTGGACCAACAGAGCTAAATAGGGGACATTTATGTTAAAATAGAGCTAGTTTGTTGGAAGTGATAAAGTCTCTCGAAGACTTAATTAAATGTAATCCGCCATATGTATGTATGCGTATAGAGATTTTAGGGGTTTGTTGAGTGATTGTGGGAATAAATCATGCATTTTAAATGATCCACGACTGTTGTAATCTCTTATAAAAGGAGAGCCTTTCGTGTGAGAGGAATATAGAGAAATAGATAGAAAACTGTGAAAACAGAGTGTGGGATACAATGTAGTCAAAGGAGAACTTATGCCTAAGGCTAAAATGCCTTAGATTGTAACTATTTTGTATAATATAAAAGTGTGCTTGTGATGAAATTGTGCGTCTTTCTGTTGTTTCATAAATAGTCTAAATGTTCCAGTGTTGCAGGTTTGATTAACCATCGATCACTGTAGGATCAATGGCGATCCAACGATATCAATTTAATTGTTGTGTCATGTGTTAACAAAGTGTGGCAGAGGAAAAACCAAGAAAGGTGTAAATCCATCAATCGCAGCGAAATCAAGTCAAGGAGGAAATAGACGAAGAGTGCATGAGATCTATTGGATCTCATAGATTGACGGTCATCGCATGGTGAAAGAGCGTGGAAGATAACCAGCGAAGAGGTGGCTTCTCGAGACAAAGTGGTATTTCGGGCAAGGTCTGAGTGGTAAGTGGTATTGAAGGGTGAGCACCCGATTCCACTAACTGTTCGACACGTAGCAAAAGGGTGGAGAGGGAAAACTACTTTATCGGGTGGTTAATCCCCGTACATGTTGTCTACCCGAAATCAATGTCAACCGTCAGATATAATGGAGGAAGATCGACAGTGGAGGATTGTCGCACAATTTGATTGATCAAGCTAAGTGACAACAGTCGGATCGAATGCTAGATCAACGATCAAGATTTAGTCGCAAGTCACATTACACAAAGGTCAAGAGACGGTGGAGATGGAATTTTGATACGTCGATGGGCAGATTAAGCAATGCACCAATGGCAATGGAGCACCAAATGGAGATCGAAGATCAGAGAATGCAGAGGTCAGAGAGCGCTATGGAAAATACTAGAGGAGTAGACCCGATGAAGCTATAGCTACGGGTTAAATCTTTTTGAAGTTTGGCCATGCTTTCGACTGTGTATTTCCTGTGTTATCCTGACAGTTGTATGGTCCCGGGTTTTGAGGCTGAGCGCTTTGTGGGCCATAACCCACAGGCCTAAGGATCGAAATTTATAAAGAAAGGGGAAATTGGCCTTACCCCAAAATCTCCTTTCATCATTTGGTATCAGATCAAGGAAAGGTTAAAGGGAAAGTTTTATTGTGAGAAGGAAGAGAGAGTGCAAGCAGAAGGAGAAGGAGGTACGGTTGTTTAATGATGGAGATTTATGGTCTTATTGTTGTACAGATAGTGGCAGCAGAAGGTGAGAAGACTTGCAACAACCTAGAGCAAGGAGTGCTCAATTGGTTCTAGAGGAGAGAACCAGAAGGATGCCAAAAGACTAAGCTCAGAGGAGAAATATTTGTGAGGTATCATGTAGCAGAGGAAGATTGTTATTGCAGAGGTTGGTTGTAGCTCATAGAAGATCATGAAGCCAGTTCTACTGAGAAGTGGGTAGAATTTCTAAGGACAAGGAGAAGCATATGACTAGGAGGTCATAAATTTTTGTACCTCGAGAGTCTGATGCAAGAGCATCCGGCACTCTTCATTAAAGAAGGAATCCAAAGCAGATCAAGGAGGACGTGGACCATCGAAGCTAAACAGGGGACATTTCTATTGAAATAGAGCTAGTTTGTTTGAAGCGATAAAGTCTCTCGAAGACTTAATTAAATGTAATCTGCCATATGTATGTATGCATATAGAGAGTTTAGGGGTTTGTTGAGTGATTGTGGGAAGAAATCATGCATCTTAAATTATCCACGACTGTTGTAATCTCTTATAAAAACAGAGTCTGTGTATGTGAGAGGAATATAGAGCAATAGACAGAAAACTGTGAAAACAGAGTGTGGGATACAATGTAATCGAAGGAGAACTTGTGCCTAAGGCTGAAATGATTTAGATTGTAACTATTATGTATAATATAAAAGTGTTCATGTGATGAAATTGTGTGTCTGTGTGTTGTTTCATAAATAGTATGAATGTTCCAGTGTTGCAAGTTTGATTGACCATCGATCATTGTAGGATTGATGCCGATCCAACGATATCGATTTAACTGTTGTGTCATTTGTTAATGAAGTGTCGCAGAGGAAAACCTGAGAAAGGCATAAATCCATCAATCGCGGTGAAATCAATTCAAGGAGGAAACAGATAGAGAGTGCATGAGATCCATTGGATCTCATAGATTGATGATCATCGCATGGTGAAAGAGCGTGGAAGATAACCAGCAAAGAGGTGGCTTCTCGAGACAAAGTGGTATTTTGGGTGAGGTATGAGTGGTAAGCAGTATTGAAGGGTGAGCACCTGATTCCACTAACCATTCTACATGTAGCACAAGCGTGGAGAGAGGAAACTGTTTTATCAGGTAGTTAATCCCCGTGTTTGTTGTCTACCCGAAATCAATGTCAATCGTCGGATTTGATGGAGGAAGATCAATGGTGGAGGATTTTCGCGCAAGTTGATTGATCAGGTTAAGCAACAACCGTCAGATTGAGCTCCAAATCAACGGTCAAGATTTAGTCGCAAGTCGCATTAGATAGAGGTCAAGAGACGGCGGAGATGGAATTGCGATATGCTGATGGGCTGATTAAGCGATGTGTCGATAGCTATGGAGCATCAATCAAAGATTGGAGATCAAAGAATGCAGAGATCAGAGAGCATTGTGGAAAATATTGGAGGAGAGGACCTAATGAAGTTATAGATGTGAGTTAAATCTTTTTGAAGTCCGACCATGCTTTGGACTGTGCATTTCCCGTGTTATACCGATAGTTGTATGGTCCTGGGTTTTGAGGCTGAGCGCAATGTTTAATGCTTCCGATACGTTTGTACGCCATAACCCACAGGCCTCAGGATTGAAATTTATAAAGAAAGGGGAAATTGGCCTTACCCCAAAATCTCCTTTCATCACAAGAATAAATACAACAAGGTAACTCCCTAAGAAGCAGCACAATAGGTCTAGCACTCTAGCATGCATCGTTTGAGCACAAGGTACGCACAGGTATGGTAACCTCTAAGCTCCTCCCTATGTGTAAAATAATAAAAATTGTATGAATGTCGAGGAAAGGTATTTTTATAACCTGGAAGTGGCCAGTTAACTTGGCCACCTTCAACTAGTGAACAAAAAGTTATCTATCAGTCATCATGCAATGTGGGAGTGTCACATCAATTAAAGCTAGTTAAGAGGGAAGTCAAAATTAGTTAATAGGGAGTGGGTGTTGATTACGAGGGACAAAAAAATGATCACTCCAGGAGGGCCAATGGTCCAAATGAGGAAAACTCGTACTACTTCCAGCCATCACAGTGCTTCGAGCCCTAGCCACAAATAGCATAAAGATCACACTTTCTTGCATTTTTACTTATTTCAAAATCAGTTAAGGTAGGTTTGAGCTTGGGAAGCTATCGAGAGATTCGAACCCTACTTTATCATTCCTATAGGAAAAAGCTACAGGAAGTGAAAGAGACTATAGGAAATAGCTACAAGAAGTGCAAGAGACTACAGGAAATAGCTACAGGAAGTGTAGAAGGCTACAGGGAGCTATAAGAAGCACAAAAATTGCTACAGGAAGCCTCCAAGAGTGCAGGATCAGTACCTAGAGTCAATTTGCTCTTCAATTATCATTACACTACGCCTTATAGTGAAAAGTAAGTGGCCCCTCTCATTCTCCTGTTTGTGATTTACATGTTGGTGAACCTTAAACTCTCTTAGTAATTATAATCATCTTGTGGATTAAAAGAGTCTTTTTGGCTATAAAATATAAGGTATATACATAATTGTCATCAACTAGAGGTTGCACCCCTCTATTCCCTTTGAATTCATATTGGAGCTATCACAGGAAGAAACCCTCCTACACCTAGTTTAAAATAGAGAAGAAGATGGGAGGGGGATTAAATAGGAGAGAGCCTCAAGATACTAAGAGAATTTACCTTCATCCCCTTGTAGTAGATATTTTCAGGAGGCATCAATTGTTAGGTTTTATTTGAGCTACTAAAAGTATATGATGATTATATCACTTTTGAGTTTTCCATGGCCATAAACCCTCAAGCAAGAACCAATGCTACCACTGTGGTGAGGGGATTATCTATTACCATCAATCCTAAGTTGATTAGCAGGGTGATAACACTTCCCCTAGGGGTCCAGTGGAGAAAAGAATACAAGTCCAGCAATTCCCTTGCTAAGAATAATTTCTTCACTGGTGATGAGAAACCAATTGAAGATAAAAATGGAGTCAGAAGGGAGAGCCTCCCTTATCCCTGGGATAAGGTGGCCTACCACATCCTTAATTTCATCTCTTGTGAAGGAAGATTGAGTGTAGACTATGGCTACCATTTTAGATTGCTCCATGAACTAAGATTTCAAGCGAGATTTCCCATAGCCCAAAGACTCGGTGTGCCTTATTTCCTTCTACAGTTCAACATGGACATGAGCTAGAAGGTGAAAGAGGGAATACAACAACACTTAGGACACCATGGCCTCATCAAACTAATAGTGGAAGATGCTTTGAATATATTAAGAGTTCTTGTCATCTGGTACACATTCATAGATATGGACAGAGAAGCCTTCCTTGACACTCAAGTCCTTAGACTTGGTGAGACCCCAGCCTCCAGTGCTGAGGGGGAAGAAGTAGAGGTAGAAGAGAAGGTTAGGAAGGGGTAGAAGAAGTAGAAGAGGAAGAAGTAGAAGAAGAAGTGGTAGAGGCAGAGAAAATAGAGGAAGAACCCCATAAAAAGGAAGACGTGGAGGAAGAACAAAAGGAAGAAGAAGAGGAGGAGTAGCGGGAAGAACTAATCCCAGAGAAAACCATTGCTCCTAGAGAAGAGGAGGTACCCCCAGAGCAGAAAATTGTATCTCTTGAACACCTTGAAAATGAGGCAGATGTTGTCCTAGCTTCCTTGGGCACACCAATCAAACCTCAGAATAAAAGGTAGAGGCAAACTCCCCTCTACTTCAAAACAAGGAAAAGCACTAGGATTAAACAGGCGAAGCCTCAGACTCCCACAAAGACCCCTATTATAATTGAAGAATCACCAAGTAAAAGAGAGGAGCTAGAACCCATTGAAATGAAAGTTGAGAAAGTCACATCTCGTAGAGCCATCTCAGAGACTCCCATCACCTATGTAAGAAATCATGTCACCAGGGAAACCTCCTCTAAGAAGAACAAGGCACCTATCACACTCCAACAAAAGGAAAGGCCTACTACAGTAAACACAGACAATGCTACAGGAAGAGAATAAAATTATACATGAAGATAAGAAGGGGCATAAAGAGGGTAAAGACGAAACACAATAGTTACAAGAGGGGGCATCTTCTCTAAGAACCTTTGAGAGAGATTTTCCAAAGCTGCAGGAGCCTAGTCCATAGCCCAATTTGAGCTCCTACTACAAGTTCATTGAAGGATGCAGAGTGATCCTGCTGAAATTTGTAGTCCCTCTCTTCTTTGATCTTGAGGCAGAAAGAGGAAGGACACATAGATGGATGCAAATTTCCAAATCTAAGAAAGTGGAAGATGTGAGCCTTATGGAATAAAAGCTCCTAGAAATGGGCAAGGAGTTGAGTGAGTTAAGGGATAGAGAGTACACAATGAGAACACAGTTGCAAGCAAAAAATATATGGTTGAGGAAGAAACTACTAGAGAATGAGACCCAATTGACCACAATGGCAAGCCTCTCCATGGAGGTGCTTCAATCTAGACTGCCACCCAAATCCTATGCACTTTTCCTCAAAGACCAATGGATACCATTCCAAATTAAGACATTAGCACAACATGGGTCCATTTCATTCCAGTATTATAGGAAATTCATTGAGTTGTGTGACAAGAGTAGCATGGAAGACAAAGCCAAATTAGTTGAATTCTACCTACACAACCTTACCTTAACTGGCATGAATTTTTGGGATCCCAATGCAAAGTTCGGAGACTTTTAGCTGATGGATCTTGCATCATGGATGATTCATGAGGAGGCCAAGGTTGAGAAGGTGAAGAGATTATTTACAAAAGAATAAAAACAACCCCTCTACATTAGGGCAGATTAGATAACTTCCATGGTTGTAATCAGTAATCATGACATCTTTTCCAATGATGCTAATCTTGCACCTAGATACCTTCCCACCCAAGAGTTGGCCATCTCCCACTTTGAGAACACTCTAAGATTGTTTGGGGAAAAGAGCCAACAAGCATGTCAAAGAATGGAATACTCTGCCACACAGTATCTATATCAGGGAGTATCACTCCCCTAAGAGATTGAGAAATGCATTGGATAGAACACCTTTGTACAAGAAGGCCATGCAAAGATTTAAGATCAGTTGGATTGGACTTAAGCTCAGTCCACCTTTGTTTTTGGGTTTATAGGAGGGAAGGAAGGAATAAGAGGAAAGGAAGCAATGGGAAGACATAGAGAAAATGTAGGCTTCTATCCTCAGGAAGAGACTACCATCTACAAAATCTTTGGATGTCAGAGAGGCCACCAGGGCCATGAAGGACATGGACATAGATGACAAGGTTTATCAAAGGATGAGCAACATTTTAGTAGGTGGTGATGATGAGGCTCATCAATAGGTATATTATATGGGTCACAAGGAAATCCTCCAACTTATTAAATTATCTTTTTCTCACATTTATCTACAAAAATTGTTATATGATGCTTAGTGTGAGGAGTAAAGATGTGTTACTATGTCATGTGGCCTAATGTGTGTTAAATGTTGTAATTGGAGCACTTTTGAGATGATTTGAGTGAAGCACCTCGGAGTAGACAAGAAATACAGATTCTAGGAGATGGTCTGCCTCCTTAATTCCTCAAATTAGTCGAAGATCCCCCACTCTATCTCATCAACTCGATGTCATTGGCAGCTAAGCAGGCTGAATTGATTGGCATTCGAGCTAGTGAAAGTCAAGGAAGAGTCAGATTCACCCATTCTCGAGTTAGGCAGGAAAATATCCCTATTTTCTAGGGATTTTTTGGTAGCTCCACTTTTGTATAAATAAACAAGCTAAGTGACTCATTAGGACTCGAATTTTTATTGTAGCCAAGAGGCCATTAAGTTGAAGCACATTTGACTGTTATTTTCATGATGTATTTGACACTTTTTGAATGATAATGAGAAGTTTTGTTTTGATCTAGCATTGAGTTGGCTCAAAGCGTTGAAGCTCTTGGGTTAGAACCCAACCCTAGTAGTAGAAGTTCCTCTCTTGTATCTGTATTCTTAGTTTAGAATTTTAATTAATTGTTGCAGTTTATTCATGTTTCTTTTAGCTTAGAAGGTTGATTAAGTTGTTGATTATTCATGCTTCCATTAGCTTAGAGGGTAAATTAGTTGTTGCAGTTCAGTAGATTAAAATACATTAAAATCTTGTGACAGTGACCCCTATCTCATCTCCATCATGGGATCATGATTAGAGGACCACACTCTCACAACCCAAAAATAGTGTGATTTCAATTTCATTACATACATCAAGTTTTAACATTAGTTAGATAGTTGTTTATGATTTCTTGGAAATATTTGCAGTTGTTAATTTTATTCTTATGATTGTTGTAGCTTAGAAGGTAGTTCAGTTCATAGATCAATTTCTTTGCAATGGTTAGACAATATTTTCCAAATTTAATTCATATTTTCCACATTGACATGTAATAATTTGCAAATGAAAAGAGAAACAAGTTTAGGTGTTATTTCATGGTTTTTTATCTACAGGAAAGGACCCTTTTCACCAACTTAATTTAGGCCTTCTCCCCCTTATGTTGATGCATGCCAACCCATGTTCAAATCTCTATTTTTCTGGTCACTGTGAGCAAGCCATTTTAGCCCAAATACGGCCTTCATGAATTACTAGGTTTGGCTAAGGGTGATTATAAACTTCCCCACACTTTCCACAACTTTCATACACCCTTCCAAAACTTAATCTCACCATTCTTACCCTCCAAACCCTCTCATCCAACTTCCTCTAGCATTTCAGGACGTCCTGTAGCAATATAGGACATCTTGTAGCAACATCTTGTATCTCATCTGTAGCAGCCTATTTTGACCCTGTTTTGACCTACAATGATAGCTGGCCTATTTTAAGAGTAGTTTCACCCCTTAAGTTGGACTCCATGACCAGAAGTGCCACCTAAACTAGTCCTTTCACTCATTTTCCTTCCTACGAGATTAGATAGCATTAGTTCCTATGTTTCTAAATTTAGCAATTAGAACTATATGTATTCTGAAAGTGTGAATTAGATAGTTAATGCATGCATTTTTTGAATTGTGAAATGGTAGAATAATCTTATGTTTTCAAGCAACCCTAGTAGCTAGAGGATTGAGTGAAAGTTAGAATAGTTTCCTATCAGAAACTTAGCATAATATTTGTGTCCTTTCATATCTTTTACAAGTTGGCATCTTTCATTTTCTGAGTTGAAAAGCATTCACTTTCTCTACACTAGGACTAACCTTTACATTCTGCTTTCAGTAGTCAGACTCCTTTCAGTTCAGTAGAGGAATGGTCTGGAACCCTAATGATCAAGTGCCCCTGTTGAGGGTGGCATGAGTAGAAAGATGCATCTACTTTGTATATAGCATTGTCACCTCCAAGTTTGTACAAAACCCCAGGTTGATAAAGTAAAGTTGTTAGCTTTGGAAGTTGTAGCATTCATGTTGTGATATTGAGGCTCATCAATATATCTTCCTCAATTCCATGGAATATTGGCTTTGGTCCCAGATAATAAGAGGCCCAAGATCATCGATGGTCGAATGAGGGATTCTTGGAGCTATGCAACCCTAATGACCTTGCGGCCATGAGGTAGGCGGCGCAGAACACCTCGAAAACAAGTGGATAGGCATGAAAAGCAGTGGACAGATGCCTCAGAAATGGCAAAGGAGAATAGGAGGGGAGAGATCCCCTCCTATAGAGATGCAATAGCGGGAGAAGGAACAAGCAACAACAAAGTGGAAGGGGAACAAAGGACAACAGGACCAACCCTGGGGCCCACTGGCAAGCAGGAAGTAAAGGCAAATGTCTGCCCTACGCAGCAGAGAAACTGAGGTTTGTTATTCCAATGAACAAACTAGAAAGGTACATAAGTTACATGAAATACCATGCAATGATTTGCAAGTTCATCGAACTTTGGCCTTCAAGGAAATAACTAACAAGATGGATCCAGCAGAAATGGCAGCCACGCAACCACATCGAACTAAAGCTAGGCACATGAGAATTCTTTACGGTAATCTTCTCAAACCTGCAAGAAAAAGAAAAAGTTTTTGAAAATGGCCCATATTTCCATAACAATGTAGGTTTGTTTATGAGATACTCGGAGGAATGCTATAATCTGGATAAAGAGAAATTCCTAGCAGCACCTGTATGGGTTAGACTGTTTGGACTACCTATGGATTTCTGGGACCTAGAGATACTAGAATGAATAGGGAATACCATAGGTAGCTTTGTTAAGATAGCGGAATTAACTAAAAGAGGACGATATACCTCATATGTAAGAATATGTGTTTATATGAACATTGCAAACCCTATACCAAGAGCAATCAAACTATAATATCATGAAGAGGTCTCACAGCAGGCGTTGGACTATGAACACATACCTTTTAGATGCAGAAAATGTCATGAATATGGACACCTTTTCAAGGATTTCGCCTTAAATGCAGAGGAAGAGGCAAGAAAGACTAAGCAACAGAGGAAAACCACCGAAGACAATGAGGGGTTTCAAGAAATAAAAACCAAGAAACGGCCTACCAAGGAAACCTGCAAGGAAGGTAGAAAAGAACAGCAAACCAAAGGAAAAGAGACAAATAGGTTTGAAATATTACAGACAGAAGAAGGAGAAGAAGAACCTCAAGATATGGACTACCAAGAGGAACTAGATCAGGAAGGAAGAACAAATCAGGACGTCAACAGCAATGAGTAGAAAGCTAAAGGATAAACAGAGGTAATGGGGAGAAAAGACAAGGAGGAACACCAGGAGAATGAAGTAGTGTAAGTAGACATAAATAAAGGGGATGACCCAACAACAAAAGAGGAAATTCTCAGAAACCTACTGGATAAGTGGCGAAACCTGGATGAGAGGTTTATTCAAGAAGAAGATAAAAAATTATACAAAGAGATATTCCAAAAATACAAAGAAAAATGGAAGCAAGGAACTACAAGGATGAATGAACAGTTAGGAACACAACAGGACAATAGCCAGGAACACCAAAACAAAGGGAAATGGGGGAAAACGAGGACGAAAGAACCTACAAGAATCAATTCAAGTAATGGGAGAAATGTTAGTCAATACAAGAAGAGTAGTGTCGCTTTTAGCAGTCTTCCAACAAACAACCGAACCTTCCCAATGATTATTACATCATGGAATATAAGAGGGCTTAACAGCAAGGGTAAGCAAAGGTACCTGGCAGAGAGGATTAAAAGAGAAAAACCTCAAATTATGCTGCTTCAAGAAACAAAAATAACTCGGGGGGGAATGGAGGAAATTCTAAAAAAAATCAAGCCCTCTTATGAAAGTATGACACTGGATGCAAAAGGGAGTGCAAGGAGTATTGCAATCTTGTGGAACCCAGCAGAAGTCAGGTTGACTTATGGATAGGAATGAGAAGGATTCTCTCAGGTAGATTCAGAATGATAGGACATAAATACTGGTTCCTTGTATCAGTGGTGTATGGGCCTCACATACCGATAGAGAGAGAGGCCTTCCTAAAACAGATGCGTCGACTAGGAAAATTGCACACAGAAAAACTGTGGGTAATAGTAGGAGATTTTAATATGATCACAACCAAAAATGGACAAGAAAGGAGGATTGCAACAGGAGGATGCAAATATGGAGAGATTTAGGGAAACCCATAAATCCCTACAACTGATTGATATAAACACTATCAATGGAAAATACACCTTAAATAATAGAACAGGAGGCAGCAGGCAGATAGCCTCCAGACTGGACAAGTTCTTAGCAACAAAACGCTTCCTTGGGAAAGATATATTCTATGAAGCAACGATCTTACCATGCCAAGGATCAGACCACTGGCCAATAAAACTTGAAATTGCTATGAACAATCAAAACCTACACAAACCTTTCAAGTTTGAAGCCTTCTGGCTAAGAGACCCAACCCTCATAGAAAAGATGGAAAACGGGTGGCAGAATAGTGAAGAGGAAACACAAGGCAAGAATAAGATGCACACACTCCAACTGAGACTTAAGGAGTTGAAAAGCAAAATTAAAACTTGGAACAAAGAAGAATTTGGCAACATACATAAAGACAAGGAACAGCTCCAAATAGCAATGAAAAAGATACAACAAAAAATAATAGAATAAGGAAGAACTGAGGAGCTCGCACAGGAAGGAGGGGTGCTAATTAGATTGGAGGAAAGAAGAAAACATGAGAAAATCCTATGGCGTCAAAAGTCAAGGGTACAGTGGCTCAAAGAGGGAGAAATAAACACCAAATTCTTCCACAGAGTGATGCAGCAACATAGGCAGCAGAATAGAATTTTCTCACTAGAAAATAAATAAGGTAATAGGGTAATTGAGAAAGAGGAAATGAAAATCTCCTAATCCAACATTTCAAAGGCATACTAACAAAGACGCAAAGTAACAAAGAAGAGGAGATAGCAAAGATAAGTCAATACATCCCAAAAAAGGTTAACAGGGAAAAAAACCTTGCTCTCCTAAGGGTAATCACCGAGAAAGAGGTAGAGGAAGTAGTAAAGATAGTGGCTAAAAATAAAGCTCTTGGCCCGGATGGATTTACAGTAGAGTTCTTTCAAGCAACATGGAGCTTTATGAAAAAAGATATAGTTAGCGCAATAAAAGAATCAATATACAATAAAATAATGCATCCAGCATGGAATGCAACCTTTCTAGCATTAATACCAAAGGTAGAATAGGCTAAAGAACCTCAGAGCTTTAGACCAATAGCTCTTTGTAATGTAATCTATAAAATTCTAGCTACCATAATGATAAAAAGATTACAACCTCTACTCCCATATTAGAACAAACAGGGTTTGTGAAATGGAGACAAATAGTGGATGGGATTGTCGTCGCTCAAGAGGTGATTCATTCCCTAAAGAGGATGGGAAATAAACGAATGATGGTTAAACTTGATTTAGCAAAAGCCTATGATAAACTCAGCTAGCAATATCTTCAAAAAAATCTACAAGCCTATGAATTTGATGATAGATGGATAGCATGGATAATGTTAATGATATCCACACCAAGCATGTCAATCTTGCTCAATGGAACCCCTACAGACACCTTTAAACCATCCCACTGCCTAAGATAGGGAGATCGACTTTCACCGTTCCTGTTTATTTTAGCAGCGGATGGTTTAGGTAAATTAATCAATGCAAGAGTAAGTAGAGGGGAGTTCAAAGGCCTGAGATTATGGGGGGAAGAACTAACCATTACACATCAAGAATTCGTGGATGATGTAATGATGTATAGTCAAGCAAATCTCAAGGAAGCAAAAAAACTAGGGGAGATCCTTACAGAATTCACAAAATCATCAGGAACAGAGGTGAATGAGGAGAAAACCGAAATATTCTTCTTTAACACGCCAAGGGTGGGCCAAGCCTTCCTAGCAAGAACAATGGGGTTCAAAATTGGACACTTTCCAATTATATACTTAGGAGCACAACTAAGTGATCAGCAGAACAGAATAGTGAATTGGAAAGGATTACTAAGGAAAATTCAAAAAAGAATGGAAAATTGGACGTTCAAAACACTAAATACCCCAAGCCTCCTTATACTCTTGAAGTCTATCCTTCAAGCTATGCCAGTATATCAGATGGCTAGTCAAGCGATCCCTAAAACCATATGCCAGAAAATGGTTCAAATCTTCAAAAAAATTATGTGGCAAGGGTCAAACAAATCAAAAAAGTGGGCTTTACTTTCATGGACATGATTAAGTAAGTTTGTTACAGAGGGGGGCCTAGGACTAAGAGGCCCCTACATATTAAACCAAGTCATGGGGGCAAAATTATGGTGGAGATGGGTTCAAGGAGGGAACAACTTATGGAAAATGCTATGGGGGAAGAAATATGAGATAGCAAGGACTCCAGAAGGCAAAATCTGAACACTATCAGAAAGAAAAGGCTTAGCCATTTGGAACTTGGCAAGCCTGAATAGAGCTTTGATAAGAGACCACAGCTTTTGGGAAATTTGAGAAGGTGATAAAGCAGACTTCTAGTGGGAGGCATGGCAACAAAGAGAAACACTAAATTAGGAACCTCGGCTCCAAGAGATCCAACAACACACAACCCAAATAGTGGAAGATGTAGTAAGAAACTATTGGGTAGTGGAACAGAATAGTTACTGGAGAAAATGGAAGATGAAGAGGGATTGGCCCGAAGCCCCAGAAATTGATCAATGGCTAATTTATCAAAAAGAATTGGCAACCAGGAAAATTGCAATTAAAGAAGGATCAGATATAATAATATGCGGTCAACGCATAAAAGGCATGTTTAAAATCTCAGAAGGTTACCATATAAAGACAGGAGGAGTTGGAAACCCAAACATAAAAAAATGGAAAAGAATATGGTAGTTAAAAACTTGGCCAAAAGTGATGTTTTTTACCTGGACAGTGATGCATGGGTGTGCCTTAACTTGGGACCAATTGAGAAGGAAAGGGATGCATGGGCCCTCACGATGCGCATTGTGCCAAAACCAAGAAGAAACCATGCAGCATGTTGCAAACTCCTACAGTGTAAGTAACAACATGTGGCAAAACCACCAACAACTATTCGAGATTACAGATAGGAATATAGGGAGCATAAAAACAATAATAGAGAAGTGGAGCAGCAAGTCGTACCGCAACACAATCCTGAACCATGCCTGGAATCTATCAATCGGTTTTCTCCTATGGAACCTTTGGAAGGCATGAAACAGGGCAATCTTCAGTGAAGATAAAAAAGACAAAAGGGAAATATGGAACCAAATTATGAAAAACATAAGAGAAACAGTAATTCTGGAAAACTAGAAAGAGGATGACTGGAAGACGGAAGGAACGGAGACCCGCATTATGAGTTGACTGGAAATCAAAGTAAAAAACACAAAAAATAGGGAAGGAACATAATGCAGGCAAGACAAGAGTTGAAGAACGATATAGGAATCCGCCACAAGGGTTCATAAAGCTAAATTTCGATGGGACGGTAAAAGGAAACCCAAGGGAGGCTGGCATAGGAGGGATATTCAGAGACTAGGAGGGGATGATCAAATGGGCCTATGCAATGGACTGTGGCATCACCACGAACAAAGAAGCAGAATACCATGCACTAAACATGGGTCTAGAGATAGCGATAAGGGAAGGGTACCAAAATCTGAAGATAGAGGGCAACTCCATGCTAGTAATAGAAACAATGAAACAATTGTAGCAGGGAACAACAGCTAAAAAGCTGAGCAAAATCTGGAGGATGGCTTGGGTAATAACAGAATTAAGATGGCAATTACAGAAGATTTCTTACACCATACCATCCCATGTGAAAATGAAAGGAAATGCCCTAATTGACCTCCTCTCAAACTGGGGATGTCGAAATAGAGAGCAATAGTTAGACATGGGAGGGAAAGATCTTAGTCAGAAAGAGGAAATGAAACAAATTATACAAGTAGTCGAGGAAGATAGGTGGAAGAGCAAGCATCTAGAGAATTCAGTTGATGTTGATGGGAGGGAAGAAGGACAAGGGTAGGTGACGGCCAGATAGAACAGATCAACCATAGAACAGCAAAGGACAGATGAAAGGGGGTAGAGAAAGGATAGACCCACGAAGAGTGGGGGTAAAAATGGAAAGGTGTGGAAGAAGGGAGGGCAGGACATCAAGATGGAGAAGGGGCAGCAAGTTGATGCCAAATAGCAGCACGGAGTCAGCAAATGGATGGCAAGAGTAGCCGGGAGAAGAAAGAAATAAATGAAGACCGGAGTACAAGACAGATCAGTAGCATCCCAAGGCAAGTGGGAAGGAAGGAGGGCCAAGGAAGAAAGGAAGAGCAGATAGCTAATGGTAGATTTAAGATGGGAGAATTTTAAAGGAATAGAGTCTGAGGGAAACCATGCATTTTGCATGCAGACGCGAAAGAAGTAAGGAGGCAAGAAAGAACACACAGAAAGCAAACAAGAACTGCAGGAGATAGAACAGTGCAACCAGGTAGACAGGTATGTAAAATTTCCCTCTCCATCCTTTGAAAAAAATATATAGTTTGAATTATAGAGTAGGTATGAAGATAGATAGGGATGATCTTCATATTCTCAGAAGCATGTATAGAGATAAGGTAGTTTGGGATAGGGAAGAATCCTGGGGGGGCAAAGAATCCTAGGGAGTTATGGCCAGGAAGGGTGAGCATCATAGTAATGTGAGGGGGAGAAAGGAAATGGAGGACCAAACCATCCATGACCCCTGTAACCGAATTGAAACACCGGGCAAGTCCAACTCAGATACTTAGCCTATTGAGGTGAACCCTGGCAGGAGGGAAAGGAAGACCCGACAAAAATGAGGGAGGAAGAGGGAGCACCTCATAGGGAGAGGAGAATCTAAAGATAATCAAGATAGTGACTCTCGAACCAAGAAATCCAAACCTGGGAAAGGGGCAGGCAGACCGAGGAGAGAAAGGAGTGACAGTGAAAGAAAGGCGAAGCACGAGACCAAGGAAAAGATCTCTAGTAATCATATTGCAAGTCATAGTGAAGGGGGGCCTGAACCTAAAATAATTAGAGAGGCCTCAGCATTGCATCAAAGAGAAAGAAATTGTAGAAGTAGAACCATGATGAGGGGGTCTGGAAATACCCCGTTTAAATATATAACCCCAATTACCAAAACTGACAATTGTGTTTACTATGTGATAGTTCTGACCATTGGTAAGGGCACAACTGCAACTCAGATAGAGCATCCTAATGATAAGAGCACCAAGGTGCAGACGAGAAGAAACATGGTGCCCAAGCGCAGCAAGAGAAATGTTAAAAAATAAGGAACGAGCGGCACAAGGAAGAAAAAAGGAAGGAAACCAAATGGCAAGTAGATGAAGAGAATAATTGATGCCTACATGGAGGCAAATCCGAAGGAGGTCAGAGACCAAATATGGGCTAGGAAAGAGATCTGAGAAATAACCTGAGAGGCAGAGACTTCCCTAAGGATGAATGGGAAGGAATGTTGCAGGACCCGGGTACGACAAATGGCCAGCAATCTCTCTTTAACAGGACTCGACAATAATATTGGATAATGAAACACATTGTAGCCCGCGCCATGACCCTGCACCAGCAACACATGGAAGGGGAAGTGTTGAACAGTCAGGAAAGAAACAAGGAACCAGACCCAGTATGGGGGGAAATTATGAAAGAACTAGCGACAATTCAGATACAAACATACAGAAATAATCTAGCTTTCAGCCGAATTGAGCAGGCACTGTCTGAGATGAAATGGACAATGTTCCAGCAAGGACGAGAGATTCCAGGCCCAGGGGTGAAGATGTAGAATTCTGGAGGGAAGGTGTTGAATCTGGAAGAAAAGGAGAAAGTTCAGATAGATTCCTCTGATGAGGATTATTTTAATTATCTTTGGTTTTTTAATGTTTTTGTTTGAAATGCGAAAGATAAGAACCTGTGTAATGGCTAGCAAATACAAAAGGGTTTTCATGAACTTATTTAAATTTTGGAGTGGATACAATGCTGACCGATGATCACCTGGTTTCCTTCGGGCAGATGGCTGATCAGAGGATTTGACTGTAAATTTTTTTAAAACGTAAATATAGAGAGTACTACCATGTTTACAAAAAAAAAGAGGCCCGAGATCTCCATAGTTTGGAAGCATTTTTAGCTTATCTAACTATTGTGAAAGATGAGCTAGCATGGAAAGTTTGGAATGGTGACAAGTTGAAAATAGGCCTTGATCCATGGGTTGGAAGTGGAGACATTTTTTTACTACCACATGAAATGGTCCAATTTGTAAATGACCAAGGTAGACACACCCTAAATCATGTTTCTAACGTGCTTAACATGACAATCTAGGTGCAAGGATGGGTCAACACTCAATGATTAAATTTACCTCCTCAAATTCATGTTTTTGAGAACCATTATATAGTGGCTTTAAACATTGCACATGTATGCCTTAGAGAGGAAGTTGATTCTCTTCACTGGGTACATTCTCCATGGGGCAAATACTCTCCAAAAGATGAGTATGTGTTTATATGAAATGATAAACAACCGGAGGCTATTGTATAGTGGTGGAAGAAGCTCTAGAAATTAAAGAGCCCCCCAAAAACTCGTATTTTCTACTGGTGCCTACTAGAAAATAAAGCACCAACCTGGGATAACCTTTAAAGAAGATGTATGGAGGGTCTAAGGTGGTGTGCTCTATGTAAAATCGAAAATAATCTATTGAAGGCCTGTTTATTTTCTATCCTTTCTCTGAGGTAGTTTGGAATTCCATGAAGAATCATCTTTGGCTTGTTCAAAACTAGCAAGGAATGTCCTTCTAAGATGTACGGAATGAATGATGGGACTAGGTCTCCCCTAAGCAGTATAGGAACGTTCTGCCTATGGTAGTTGTTGACTATGAAATCATACCTATTGAATAAGTTTCACATGCTCCACGGAATGTCATAATGGAGGAGGTTGACAAGTCTCAACCTTTGGAATATTTTGATGGTGCTTCTTTGGAAAATGGTGAATGTGGAGGGGGGATAGTTCTATATATCAATAAAAAACATTTTTATAAGCTACAAAGTGGTCTAGGGAGGGGAAAAAACAACTACACAGAACTTCTCAACCTAAAAATCCTTCTCCTCTTTGCAATTGAAAAATATTGTCACTCTTTGCAGATATTTGGATATTCGATGATCATAATTAATTGGTTTAATGAGATTCAACATTTTCACACTCACGCACTGAGTCCCATTCCTGATGAGGTTTCACAACTCAAACAATATTTTGATCATGTTTCTTTTTGCTATGTTTACAAGGAGCAGAACCACATTGCATATGCAATCTCTAAGGTGGGTTCTACACAAGCTCTAAGGAAATTTATAAACCACTTGAAAGGAGTTGCTACAAAATAATTCCATAGACCCTTCATTGAAGGGTTGAAAGTGGAAATTCCTCAAATTTAATGTTTGGTTGATGTTCTTTGGAGCCCCTTTTATCTTTTGGCAGGTTCATCACACTTTATTCCTATGTTAGTGTTCTGAAGTTGATAAGGATGTAAACCTGTTATGTATTTATTATGATCATAGTATGTATTTTCTTAGATGCTCTTAGTTTTTGGCTTATTTTCAAATAGCAAAATAGTTATGTATATTTGGACATTGGCAAAACTTTGCTTGCTTTGAGTGCATCTTGTACATACATAATGTAATTTTAATTTCTCTTAATAAAAATTACAACTTTTTATTTGAAAAAACAATGAAGATTCACCCAACTTTATTATGGATATTCTTAACCTTTTAATAGGATTTGTTACAATACCATGGCTTAGTAATACCATATCCCAAAAAACCATAACCATATTCATATGACAATTTTTTTAATTCATCAATTTAATTAAAAAAGGTAAACAAGGCATAACAAATTTTGAGATAAATCTCAACCTTTGATTTGTGATTATTGTTAAACCCATACCATCCACCTAATAATTATTGATAATTAAATTAAAATTCTAAAATAAAATAAACACACATAAATAATTAAATATTTTATAATAATTAATAATAAATTATATATATATATATATTATGATTCACTATTTCTCAAGAAGTTAAATGGATTAACTCGTTTTCGTTTTTTTGTTATTAATATTGCCTTATAAAATGTACACATTATGCTAACCCTTAAACTTTCCATTAAGCATTTTAGATCTTCTACTACGGACTTATAAGAGAAATATGAAAGTATTAAAATTTAATGATTATGAATTAAAATAATTTTTAATAATTATAAAAACAAAAGCATTTAATATGTATTTTTCACTTTTAAAATTTAATTATGTTGATTAACAAATATCAACTATTTTTACTTGTGCTATTGTTGTTTAAAGGTTGATATGTGTGGGGAATATTAGTAAACCATGGTTGACCTTGGTTGAATATGGTTAACTATGATTGGTTGTGGTTGATAGTTGACTATCGTCATTATATGGTTGATTATGGATGAAAATGGTTGACCATGGTTGTCCACAATTAATGTTATTTAACTATTATAGAGTCAGATTGACCATGTTGACTTTAGTTGAGAGTGGTTGATGTTGATTTTCATAGTGCAATAGAGATTAGCACAGTGTTTATGAAATTATGATAATCACTTTTGATGTAGATCTTCTTTTAATTTACTTCATAAATTCAACCATAAAGAACAATCGAACAGTAGAGATCACAATGCATAAAAGAAGCCAAGATTTACCCTGGGAAAACCACTAAGGGGAAAAATCCAACAAACTTTTCCATAGAGAGATTCTTCTTGTTCAACAAGAGACACACCTAGACCTATGATCAAACCTAGTCTTCCCCTCCAAGTCAATCCACCCAATCTAATCCAATAACTCATTCTGCCTACCTGACCCACAATTTTAGCCCTCTAGCAATTGCACAACAACCTAGAATTTCGGCCCTCCAGCAACTACCTAGTTACCTAGAAAATTTCAACCCCCTACAACAGAATTCCTAAAAAATGTGAACCAGAGAGAGATGAACCAATCCACACGTGTGAGTTGCAAGAGAGAGAGAAGAGAGAGATTTCATCCCTTTTCATCATATTTTGTCCTTCTTTTCCTTCGCTAGCTTCCCAGAAATTGTCTTGTGTGAGTGATATCGAATACCCAAGTGGAGGAGGTCAAACTACCTTTATATAATAGTCTATATAGGTCAAATGGGTGTGTCTTTAGCCAGGGCCAACTTGATTTCGAGGGAAGCCGACTTGACAACTTTTGGAGGCAAAAATTACATTTCAAAAATTCGTAATGGGACTTTGACTCAAAGTAATTTTTCTTTTGACTCTAGCATTTGTAAATATTCTTTACAATGATAAATAAAAATACATCAAGTGACCAAACATACAT
The DNA here is from genome assembly GCA_000404065.3 of Pinus taeda. Classification (NCBI taxonomy): domain Eukaryota; kingdom Viridiplantae; phylum Streptophyta; class Pinopsida; order Pinales; family Pinaceae; genus Pinus; species Pinus taeda. Next base: position 53,371 of record APFE030507448.1, on the reverse strand, counting down.
TATAAACACTAACCATAGTTACAAATTTAACAGTTGAGTGTAGCTGACTATGAAGGACTATAGTTAGATATGTTTGACCATAATTTCTTATTGTTGATTATGATTGACTATTGTTGACAATGGTTCACCATGGCTGAGGATATTTGACTATATTGACCTTATTGAGAATAGGTAAGAATGGTTGTCTATGGTTTACCATGGTTGAATTTAGTTGACTATCGTTGAGTATGGTGAACTTATAGTATCCATGGTTTTATTATGGTCAACATATGAATAAGTATGGGTTAATATGGTTGACCATATTTTATCACGTCAATGATGGTTGATTATGTTTAGCCATGTATACTATGTATGAACATGTTTGACCATATTTGGCTTTGGTTGACTATGGTTAACCAAGGTAGATTATGGTTAACTATGGAATACCATGTTCACAATGGGTGACCACAGTTGGCTATATATGACCATAGTTGATTATGGTTGAATAAGGGTGACCATGCTTGACTATGTTGACCACATTTGACCCTTTGGGATATGGTTGACCATATTTGACCATATCTAACTATGTAGACAATGTATGATCACATGTAACCATGATTAACATTGGGTGGCTACAGGTGCCCATGAAACGTTAGAGTTGATTAAATTTGAACATGGTTGACAACATTTGACAATGGTGACCACGTTGTCTATGTTGGCCATTAATGGCTATGGTCAACCATGTTGACTATGGTTGACTTACATAGACCATTGAATCATGGACGACTATGGTTGACCTTACTTGACTATGTACAACCATAGTTGACTATGGATAACCATGTTTGAATATGGTTGACTATGCTTGACCATATAGACTATGTATGACTATCTTTGACCACATTTGACCATGGTTGAATATGGTTTCTTATATATGGTTGGCTATGAAAAGCTATAGTTGATTATGTTTTAAAATTATTAATAACATTTAATAATGGTAACTATCTTTCCTTTGTAGACCATGGATAATTATGTCAATTATGGTTAATTGAAGTAGATCATGCTCAACTATGGAAAACCATGGGTGACCATGGTTGATTATGTATGATCATGGTTGATTATGGTTAACCAAGGAAGACCACATTTTATTATGGTTGACCTTGTTTTACCATGTTGACCATCTAGAATATGTATGACCATATCTAACCACATTTTACTATGGTTTCCCATGAAAGGTTATAGTTGACTATGGTTAACCGTGGCTAACAATTTTGATAACTATGTTACCAATATTGGCCATTGTTGACTATGGTTGGCCATGGTTAACTATGGGTAGCCTGGTTGCCCATGTTGATTATGGTTGAGTATTGTTGACTAGCACAGAACATAGTTGACTATGAAAGACCATGTTGATTATGAATGACTATTATTGACCTTGGTTGACTATGTATAACAATGGTTGACTATAATTGACCATAGGTGACCATGTTTGACTATGGTTGATTATGATTGACCATGTAGACAATGATGATCATAAATATTCTTTTGTCGACGCGTTTCGAACCAACCACACTGGTTGGTTCGAAATGCGTCGACAAAAGAATATTTATGTGATTTCGCCGAAAAAATTTCTAAACAATGTTATGGATCACAGAAGTCTAAATTCCTTAATGATGATCATGTTTCACCATGATTAAACTTGGTTTCCCATGAAAGGTTATAGTTTACTATGGCTGAGCATGGATCATAGCATTTGAAAATAATGAATATCTTGCCATTCTTTCCCATGATTAATTATGGTTGAACATGATTGACCATCATTGCCTTAGATTATTTATAGTTGGCCATGGTTGACAATAGTTAAGTATGGTTGATCAAAGTAACCCATGGTCAACTATGGAAGCCCGTGTTGACCATAAATTACCATGGTTGGCTATGTATGCCATGGTTGATAATGGTTGACTAAGAGTGACCATGTCTACCCATATAGACTGCTTATGGACACATTTGACCATGTTTGATCATGTGAACTATATATAACCATATCTAACCATATTTGACTATGGTTAACTATGGTTGCTAGTGAAAGGCTACAATTGTCTATCGATAAAGAAAACTTGCCCCGAAAATAAGCCTCTGAAGGAAAGCATAAAATAGTAAGCCATGTATGCCACATCACAATAACATATAAGCTAGTTAAAATTAAAATTACAAATAAAAATTTGCCAATATAATTATAAGTTTAAATTATTGTATATAAATAATAAATATTATATCATAAATATTTGTTTAATAATACAGAATATAAAGTGTTAATTGGGGTTATCTCGAGTGGTTGGGTATAATGGTTTTTATTTTTCCGCCCACGTTCAATTCCTTACAAGTGATGTGATGATGAGAAAATGTAAATGTAATGGCTATGTCCTTTTAAAAAAATTATAATATAAAATATAACTTAAAATAATAATAATTAATAAACATAAGATGATAATATAAAAATATAGATCGAAAATAAATATAATAATATTTAATATACAATAATAGTTTTAAAATAAAATAATAGAGTATAAAAAATTAATAAATATAACAATGTAAATATAACAAATTTAGTATATAATATAACGAAAATAATAAAGAAATTATTTTGTATTGAGAAAACTCATTTATAAATACAAATTATTGATAAGTATGTATACAATAGAAAAAATTCAAATACTTTAATGAAGAAAAATAAATATTATAATATAAATTAATTATATATAAAGAAATATCTATAGGGTTTTAGATAGATAGCAATTAGTTGTTTTGTTACTGTCAGGCCAGGTGGTAACTCCTCAAATGAACTATGTTTATTCATTTAGATTGTCTATAGTTATATACATGAGGGAGTGACTCTTGGGTTTCACGTCTCGATGACTCTTCCTTTTCCTTTGTTTATTATTTACATTATTTACAACTGTTCACCCAATCCCCATGATTAGGTGTCAACATTCCCCCCCTTAATATGAAGGGATGTTGGTGAGACCAAGCATCGTTCTGAATCTTTAAAGATTTTCTCTTCCAAGCGCTTTGGTGAAGATGTCTGCAATCTGCTCATTAGTGGAACAATGGCATAGATGGATTGTCTTGGCCTAAACATGATGTTGAATCAAATGGTATTTTGTATTGATGTGTTTCGTTCGATCATGGAACTTTGGGTTCTTGGCCAACTTTTTTGCAGAGGTGTTGTGAATCATGAGTGGAGTTGAATATACTTGTTTTACCTACAAATATTCCAAAATTTTCTTGAGCCACACAATTTATTTTGTTGCCTCAACTCCTGCCACATATTATTCCTTTATCTTCGAATTTGTCGAAACTTATTGTTTGCGTGATCTCCAAGAGACAGCTCCTGATCCAAGACTCATAGCATAACCAAAAGCAAATACCCCAGATTCTTTGTCTCCATCGAATTCTGAACCAGAGTATCCAATCAAGCTGAAGTCGCCTACCTGTGTATACTTGAGTCCAAAGTCTTGAGTTCCCTTCAAGTACTTAAGAACTCTTTTTGCAGCAGACCAATGTCCCTCACAAGGCTTTTGCATAAACTTGGAGAGGATTCCAATAGCAAATGAAATATTTGGTCTGGTAGTAGTCATGTAGTTGAGACTTCCTACAAGTTGTCTATACTTTGTTGCATCCTCAAATTCTTTTCCTTCAGCGGATGTGAGCTTTAAGTTTTGTTCCATTGGAGTAGTTACAGGATTACACTCAACCATGCCAAACATGTTCAATAGATATCCAATGTAATTCTTTTGAGAAAGGAATATAGACTTCATATGTTGAGTTAATTCAATACCAAGATAGTAATTAACATAGACAAAATCAGTGATTTCAAAATCTTTCCTCAATTCCTTCTTTATGGATTCAATGTAGCTCTCATTGTTCCCTGACATCAAAAGATCATCTACATATACCACAAGATATACAATTGTTTTTACAACTTTCTTGACAAACAAAGTTGCATCATCAAGATCATAATGTTTGAAATTGATTTTCAGAAGATACTCAGTTAACTTTTCATACCAGGATCGCGGTGCTTGCTTGAGGCCATACAAGGATTTCACAAGTTTGCATACTTTATGTTCATGTCCTTTCATAGCAAATCATTCAGGCTGGGACATAAAAACATTCCCTTTTAGATCTCAATTTAAAAAAGCAGTTTTTACATCCATTTGATGGAATTTCCAATTGTTCTGAGCTGCTAGGGAAACGAGTGTCTGGATGGTAGCCCATTTTGTTGTGGGGGGGAAGTCTCATCATAATAGACCCCTTCCTTCTATGCAAAACCTTTTTCCACAAGCCTGCCTTTGTGCTTCTCAAGTGAGCCATCAGCTTTATACTTGTTCTCGTAGACCCACTTGCAACCAATTGGTTTGGTTCCCAATAGAGGATCAAACAGTTTCCAAGTGCCATTCTTTATCAAGGCATCATACTCGTTTTGCATCACTTCCTTCCATTCATCATGAGAAGCGGCTTATTTGAAGGAATTTGGTTCAAAATCTGTAGAAAAATTCAATTCACAATCATAAGAAACATCCATATCCACACATGAATCAGAATCATCTACATCACCTCTATTTTGCCTCGTTGAATTTCTTGTTCTTGTCTTTCCAACTTCATCAGGATGAACACTTTCAAGTGTCATTGTCAGCCACTTTGGGGGACCTTTCTGAGATGGTCCAAATTGCTCAGTTGATTGAGTTGGGACTGAATCAACATTGAGTCTCCCAATTCTGTCAATCACATCACTCAAAGTATCATCAGTGGTTGGATTTTCATGTGGGGGAGAGAGTGCTTCAGAAGAAGATTCCACAAATTGATCCAGTATAGGAATCCCCCCTTCAAGATATAGAACCTGATTGTCAAATTCTTGAAATGATTTTTCATTTGCAAATCTATCCAAGCGATCAAGTTGTCGTTCAACAACATTGTCAGTTTTGGAAGCTTCAAGAAAGATTACATCTCTAGATAAAACAAACTTTTTATTAACTTCATCATAGAGACAGTATGCTTTAGAGGTGTTTGAATACCCCAAGAAGATACACTTATGACTCCTTGCACCAAGTTTGTTCCTATGTACCTTTGGTATCAAGGCATAACAGGTGGAACCAAAGACCCTGAGATGCTTTACCAAAGGAAAGTGGCCATACCACATTTCATAAGGAGTCTTGTTTTTAATAGCATTAGATGGACATCTATTCTTTACATATACAAAACATAGAACTACATCATCCCAAAGCATCAATTTTACATTCTTGAAAAACATCATGGAACGTACCATATTTACTTCTGATGCAATAGAAAGAGGATCATCATTTTGTAATTCAAGGCTAGTAAACAATTTAATCATGAGTTGAACAACTTCAAGTGCAAAGTGTGAGTCATAGAGTTCCTTCAATTTTTGTAAGGCTTCGAAAGAATTTGAAAATGGAAAAATATGGTGACTCACCTCTTCATTTATAGATGCTACAATCAAGGCATGAGCCTTGCTGTTCTTATTTTCCCAAATGGTGAATTCCTTGTCTAAGGTAGGCTTTTCTAGTTCTTTGTCTCCTTCTCCAACACAAACTCCTTTCCATAGCTCATTAAAAATGAGAGTGTGTTTGATCTTCCACGACCAATTTGGATAGTTCTCCTTCCCGGTGAGAACCAATCCTACAATAGATATCAATGAATGCATTGTAAAATATGTGTACTGTAAAAAAAATATACTTTTGTTGCCAATATGTTGTAATAAATAGCACTTCCAGTGGTAAAATTACAAATCTAATAAAAATATAGCAGAGGTATTATATAAGGGAGAGAGTTATTACTTGGGGAAGGTGGTATTAGGGGAGGGTATTATATAGGGAGGGGATTATATGAGGGAGGTGATGGGAGCCATGCAATGATATATAAAACAAAGTATTAAAAAACAGTGGGAGCGAGTATGGAATAAAATCGAGTGTGCTGGTATGGGGAGGTATGGTTATATGAACCGGGGGTCGATGTGGTGCAACAAGATTCTAGAGTAGAGGAACCACAGAGAGTGGTGCAATGACGATGACGGAGTTACAGTGGGGAGGCACAGCGAGTGATGGGAACCAAACTGCTCACAGTGATAATACCAAATTGCTCGTAGCGCTGAAAAAATAGTGTGCAAGAACTTATGGAGGGGTGGCCACTGCAGAACTCTCTCATGCGGGGCTCCAAATTGAAACTCTAATATACATTCAACCACGGAATGACTGGACTTAATATTCCCCATCACAAATTTTAGTTGGTGATTTGTATGCCCACCATACTAGAGTTTCTCGGGAAGCACAAGGGATGAAGCCTGAAATGATCCGGCCTTTTGAATACGAAACCTCTCAACACATCCTGTCAAACCCTATAGTGATGCCTCAAATGTGTTTATAATATCAACAGGTATTTTGTATACAATCAAGCTCGTAGCGTGCTCAACGTAATGGAGGGAGGTTCAACATCGACATATGCAGGAAGCCAACACAGTCTGACCTTCACTTCATTACAATGCACACACAAACCAAACTATTGATGTAGAAAGCAGAGAATAATGGCAGGAAAATAGGAGTAAAGAAGAGGCCTCAGGAGTATGACAGAGGTGTCAATTCTGCAAAATAGGTAGAACATAGGCAGAATAGGCAGAAGGGAGTTACAAAAGCTAATTTTGGGAGTTGGCTCTAATACCATGCCAGGCCAGGAGGTAACTCCTCAAATGAACTGTGTCTATTCATTTAGATTGTTCATAGTTATATGCATGAGGGAGTGTCTCTTGGGTTTCACCTCCCGATGACTCTTCCTTTTCATTTATCTATTATTTACATTATTTTAAAATGTTCACCCAATCCCCATGATTATGTGTCAATAGTTACTAATTCAATTATCTGTTCTATTTAGGTTTTATTTTTGGACATGACCATGATATAGCCTCATCACTACCGAACTTACAAAAAAAATGAATATATAAAAACATATAATATTAAAATTAATAAGTATATTATAATGTTATAACCATTCATTATATATTCTATATTAATTGTAGAATTTTACTAATTTATAATTATGTAATGTAATATTATAATATTATAATAACATATTATTAATAAATAATAGAAATATATACCAATTTAGCTTCATCTTAATTATGGATTTATTAGGTTTCGTGAGGGATCAAATTTCTCGAGGTGTAAATCTTTCTTCAAGTTTTGCACTCAGAAAAGAGGTTTGAACCTCGAGAGATTTTATCATTCACAACGCTTGATAAATCCAAAGTTAAGATGAATCTAGGCTAAGCCCCAAGGAATAGCTCAGTTGGTCGAGTTCCTATTGCTAATTACCTCACCTATCATGAGGTCAGAGGTCAAATCTCTTTGATGCCCTTGGGGTTAGGCCTTGATGACTGGCGGGTAGATCCCTTCGAGTTTATCTACTTAGATTTTCATGTGGATGTAGCGGTCATTCAATGTCTGTGAACCACCCTTTAAAAAAAGAGTCTAGGCTATATATATATATATATATATTAATTCCAATATTGAAATAAATAATTAAAAATTCCATAACAATGCAACTTTATTTTAATCCAAAGTTCATGAATTCAAGATATTAAAACTAAATTGAGGGATCTTTGAAGGAAAGATTTAATTCATGAGTTTAAAACAATTAAACCTAATCGTGAAATATATATATATATATAATAATATATATATAATATATATATATATATAATATAAATTCAAATTGAATATATATAATTTAAAATCCATTAAAAATGCAACTTATTTTAATCCAAGTTCATGAATTCAAGATATTAAATCTAAATTGAGAGGGATTTTTGAAGAAAGATATAAATTCATGAGTTTAAAACATTAAATCTATCATGGAAAATAGTTTATATATATATATATATATATATATATATTATAATGTATATACTATTTCCACAGTTATAGATATTAAATTTCCAATTTTATAATTAAATAAAAAAAAATAAAAATAAAATAAAAAAATAAATAAAATAAAATAGATTAATGTTTAAATTCTTAAATTAAAGATCAACTAAAATTTAATCGGGCATAGATCCATCTATATTCTTTATATATTACTTGAATATTTTTTCCAATAATTTTATATTGAGAATTAAATGAATATATATATATATATATATATATATATATATAGATGTTGGAAATAATATTGAGAGGGGGGTGAATCAGTATTATTAGATCAAGAATTTTTCTTTTTCATAATCAAATTTATATACACTACTTCATAGAGGGGATCTAGCATGTACATGCAACTGTCTTTAAGACAACCAATGTTTATGCAGTAAACTTATGATTCAGTTAATTCATCATATGTTGATTTTTAATCAGTGCATCAGTACTTCATCAATCATTAAACAGTAACCATGTGCATTATAAACATAATAAACCATCACACATAAGCAACACACATGAACACCAAGATTTAAGGCGGAAACCGAATGTGGGTGAAAACCACCTGTTGTTGTCGTCTCTGTCTTCTTTTAATAATAAGAAAATATGTTTACAATCTTATAGTGGTGCAGACTCATACCAGTACGTAGGCTTCTACCTGCAGAAGGTTACAACCTTCTCTCATTCTCCAGCTTCTACTGGAAGGGAGCTACAACCCCCTAGCTTTTGTACTAGCCAATATGTTTACTAGTACGTAGGTGCCAGCCTACAGAAAACTCCACTCTTCCACCAGTGACCTCATTTCATGAATTTTCAGACTGGATGCTCCTGGCACATATCAATAACCCATTAGAAATTTAGAAACTCAAACTTCATCAACCAACATGCAGTTAATCTGAAACAATCATATCATTGTCATCAAAACACTATTTTGAACCCATAAACTTGCATCAACATTTAGAACCAACAGAAACCTCAAAAATTCATGTGTCAGACTATATACGCTACTTCAGTGAAGAAAACCTGTGTGCATACGCTACTTCCTTCAGCCCAACCTGCATATACCTCTAAATATTTTAAATCATAAAATTTCTCAATCACAAACTGTACCAACCAGCAGTATACTAAACATCTACTATCAACTTACAGAACTTTACACAGGCAGGAAACAGAAAACACTTCTTCTCACTTATACAATCAAACAAATATCAACCTCCTTATGCATTTAGATTTACATTCATATCTAAGAATACTTCATTGACAGATAATAGTAAAATAGCAGCAACAATAAATCAGTAATATTGATATGATAGATCAGTCATCTTTGAACATCAAGCCTTTCTTTTGTATATGCTACTTCAAAGAACAGAACCTGCGTGTATACGCTCTTTGGCCGAGACAAACCTGCGTACAGATCTGCAAATATTGACTCAGAACTTTGCTGCAATTCCAGACATCAGACAAACCCAGATCATAACAAATAAAACAGGCGGAAAACATCAGATCTAGCCTCAACCAATATCAAATCATTCAAGAATAAGTCATTTCAGGTCTCATGATCCTAATCCAATATTGAACTCAAGGTGCACATAAATATTTCAGATCTAGTCCCAAACATAACCCTGCAACATAAAATATACTTCAAACAGAAGTATTCCTTAGAATCTTATTCTCTTGCACACTTGCCTTATGGTCCTCTCTTCTTTATATAGTTTTTGGCCTTTCTCAATACCATGGACTGAATCCACTTAGGACCAATACCTTGGATCAAATACCATAGACCGAATACCTCGGACTAAATACCTAGGGTCAATACCATGGTCCAAAGATACCTTGGACCAAATACCTCGGACCAAAACCATGGTTTTCAACATGTACGTGCTTTGCCTTCTGTGGGAGTGTGTGTGTACGTGTATACGCTACTTGGACTAAGTGAACCTGCGTGTATCTCTTAAATTGCTCCTACATCATCTTCTTCCTTCAACTTCTTTATTCTGATCAATAGTCCTTAGTTCCATCTTCCTGATCCTCTGTATCAATGCCTTATTGCTTCTGAATATTCCTGCTAGCCTCTCATCAAAACTAAGTTGACCTGTAGAGTTTCCATCAAGAAATACTTACATCATGATTCCAACAAAAATATATATATATATAATATAATATATAATAATATACTTATATATATATATATATATATTATATATATCATATATATATATATATATATATAAATTATATATATATATATATATATTAAATATATATATATATATATTACATATATATGATAGATAGATAGATAGATAGATAGATAGATAGATAGATAGATAGATATGTATGAAATTGATTTCAAAATAAGTTTTAAAAAAATTGTTTTATTCTCAATATAAAAACTATTAGGAATAAGTATTCAAGTGATATGTTAAAGATTGTGTGGTCGAATTGTTTAGGGTGAACTCCGAGGAGGACTGGAATTTAGTTCAGAAAGTGTATAGAAGAAACTATTAAAACTGGGGCTAAAGAGAAAGATATTTCAAACTGGTTGGAGATAAAATTTTGGTGATGAGAACAACAAATTCAAGATGATGGGAAACTATTTGCATTGATGGAGCATACTACAAGGGCAGGCTTTAGAATTTTGTGAGACCCCATATATAACTTCAAAGGTGGCGCCCTCGCTCTTTGCAACTTACTCATGATGATAATATTCACAATGGGTTAAGCAAGAGTAAATATATCAAACTCTTTTGACTCAATCAGGATTATATTACCACCCACACAAAAAATTTTGAATGCAAGTCCAGTCAACTCGAGGTCATAGAACCACTTTCACCTTCCACATAAAACCCTAAACTCGTTGTTCTTATTTAAATAATTAAGAAAATGAACTGGTTATTGCAATATAAAATCCCATACAAAAAACCAAAGGGCTTCATAGAAAGCATAAATTGATTATTTTTTCTTAATAATATAGAAATATAACACTTAAATTTAATTTTATTTACGTTGGAGTATAAAAAAAAAGTATAAAATGGAAGACAACACTAATATAATCTAAAATCTTCAAATGCTTGGTCAAACGCATGTTTTCCAACCACTGCCAATTAAAAAATAAAATATTTTAAATTCAAAAAAGTATATAGAAAGATTAAAATTGATCGGATATGAAGGACGCATTTACTTACACTCCCCCCTTTAAATAAGCTATATTCCACATGAATACCATGGATCAATACCATGAGTTTTCGTAAACTTGGAGCTCAAAAATGGATAGCTTGACCAAGTCAAGTTTACCTGAACTACTCAAAAAAAATTAATATAAATTCATATAAATTCAAAAGTGAATTAATAAAAAATCATATAAATTCAAAAAGTGAATTAATAAAATTCATATAAACTCAGCGTTGATATAAAATTCAAAATAAAATAAAAAAAGGAGCTAATATAGATTTTGAGAAAATTGAGTTAATTATTAGTCTTTAATTTTAATTTTATCTAGTTTGCTTGGGGTAGCTCAATTGGCAATGGCCATGGAAATGAAGTCTCACTGAACCTGAAGTCTTGGGTTCAAATTTTGTGCTATCCCTCTATCATGGTGAGAAGTTGGACATGATGAAGATGTAGTCCTACCAAGCTTATATATAATATATATATATTATAATATATATATATATATATATATATATATATATATATATATATATATATATATATAATTTGACAGGGTCAACATAACATTACATTATATTACATAATATATTATATTACATGTCATTTTACAAAATGTTGACATTATGCCTCAATATCTCCCCCATACGAGATTGTAGAGCACATATCAATGCAATTATAATTGATTTATATTAATAATAGAAATATAATAAACAAATGTTAATAGATGTGGTATAATAAATAACTAAAGTACTAATAATATAAAATTCTATATTAAACATTTTAAAGATGTTAAACATATCTCATGATGCTCTGACCAATATCTTAACTAAGTTGATCTATAGATATGGTCAAATATTGTCAAATAGAGGTGTGGCATGTAATCATCATTAATCTTTATATGTCCAACTAAACTATTATTATTGAATCAACTCTTTTAAAATTTATTGGTTATTGATTTTCCAACTCACCAAGCATGATTTTTCTTATAAAGCCCATTTTAGCCCCAAATTTACTCTAATGGGTTGAAGCATGGTTTCACAATGTTTGACAATGGTGATAACATTTGATTGTGGTTGACCATTGTCAGGCCAGGCAGTAACTCCATAAGGAAAAAATGATTCGACTTATTTATTCCTTCAGGTAGGTCTTCATTATATACATGAGGGAGAGATTGTTCAGTTCGTCTCCCGATGACTGTTCATATTTCCTATTTATCTATTTACATTAATTCACCCAATCACAAGGATTAGGTGTCAACATTCCCCCCCTTAATCTGAAGGGATGTTGGTGAGTCCAAGCATCATTCTGAATCGTTCAAGCTTTTCCTTTCCAAGCGCTTTGGTGAAGATGTCTGCAATTCGCTCATTTGTGGAACAATGACGAAGATGGATTGTTTTGGCCTCAACATGATGTCAAATCAGATGATATTTAGTATCGATGTGCTTCATTCGATCATGGAAATTTGGGTTCTTGGCCAACTTTATTGCAGATGTATTGTCAATCATGAGTGGAGTTGATTTTACTTGTCTTACCTGCAAATCTTCAAGAATTTTCCTAAGCCACACAATTTCTTTTGTTGCTTTAGCTACTGCTATGTATTCTGCTTCTGTTGTGGAATATATTGGAACTGATTGTTTGCGTGATCTCTAGGAGACAGCTCTTGATCCAAGACTCATAACATATCCTGGAGTTGATACCCTAGTTTCTTTGTCTCCATCGAAGTTTGAATCAGTGTATCCAATCAAACTGAAGTCGTCCACCTGTGTATACTTGATTCCAAAGTCTTGAGTTCCCTTCAAGAACCTTAGAACTCTTTTTGCAGCAGACCGATGTCCCTCACAAGGATTTTGCATAAACCTGGAGAGGATTCCAATAGCAAACAAAATGTCTGGTCTAGTTGTAATTAGGTAGTTGAGACTTCGTACAAGCTGTCTATACTTTGTTGCATCCTCAAATTCTTTTCCTTCAATAGATGTGAGCTTTAAGTTTTGTTCCATTGGAGTGGTAAGAGGATTGCACTCTGTCATGCCAAACCTATTCAACAGATCTCCAATGTATTTCTTTTGAGAAATAAATATGGTCTTTGGATGTTGGGTTACTTCAATGCCAAGATAGTAGTGAACATAGCCCAAATCAGTCATTTCAAAACTTTTCCCCAATTCTTTCTTTATGGATGCAATGTAGCTTTCATTGTTCCCTGTCATCAAAAGATCATCATCTACATATACCACAAAATATACAACTGTTTTTCCAACTTTCTTGACAAATAAAGTTGCATCATCAAGATCAAAATGATTGAAGTTGAGTTTCAGAAGATGCTCAGTTAGTTTTCATACCAGGCTCGCAGTGCTTGTTTGAGGCCATACAAGGACTTCACAAGTTTGCATACTTTATGTTCATGTCCTTTCACAACAAATCCTTCAGGCTGGGACA
>APFE030507448.1:17230-39669 GCA_000404065.3 Pinus taeda | reverse complement strand
ATCCATATCAACAGGTGAATTAGAGTCATCTACATCACCTCCATTTTGCCAGTTTGAATTTCTGGTTCCTGTCTTTCCAACTTCATCAGGATGAACACTTTCAAGTGTCTTTGTCAGCCACTTTGGGGGAACTTCTCAGATGGTCCAGGCTGCTCCGTTGATTGAGTTGGGACTGAGTCAAGATTGAGTCTCCCAATTCTATCAATTAATCACTTAAAGCTTCATCCGTTGTTGGAGTTTCATGCGGGGGAGAGTGTTCTTCAGATGAAGATTCCACATGTTGATCTAGTATAAAAATCCCCCCTTCAAGATGTGGAATCTGATTATCAAATTCTTGAAATGATTTTTCTTTTGCGAATATATCCAAGCGATCAAGTTGTCGCTCAACAACATTGTCAGTTTTGGATGATTCAAGGAAAATTACATCTCTAGATACAACAAACTTCTTATTTACTTCATCATATAGGCGGTATGCTTTGGAGGTGTTTGAATACCCCAAGAAGATACACTTACGACTTCTAGCACCAAGTTTATTTCTATTTGGTATCAAAGCATAACATGTGGAACCAAAGACCCTGAGATGCTTTACTGAAGGAACATGTCCATACCACATTTCATATGGAGTCTTGTTTCTTATAGCATTAGATGGACATCTATTCTTTATATATGCATCACATAGAACAGCATCAGCCCAAAACATTATCTTTACATTTTTTAAGAAGAGCATGGATCGTACCATATTTAAGATTGTCCTATTCATTCTTTCAGCTACACCATTCTGTTGGGGATTATAAGGCACAGTTGTTTGATGTTTGATCCCATGTTGGCGAAGATAGTTTTCAATTTCATTTGATGTGTATTCTTTTCAATTATCAGTGCGAATAGACCCAATATGAGATTGTGCATCATTTTCAATCCATTTATGAAAATTATTGAATGTTTGAAAGCATTAGATTTTTTCTTCAATAAATAAACCCAACACATTCTGGTGTAGTCATCAATAAATGTCATGATATATTTATTTCCATTTGTAGAAGTAATAGGCATTGGACCACATAAATCTGAATGAATGAGTTCAAGTTTCCTATGTGCTCTTGAATGCGAATCATGAAAAGACTGTTTGATATGCTTTCCTAGAATGCAAGCATCACATTGCTTAAGTTCCTAGGAATTGTAGGCAAACCAGCAACACCATTTTTCTTCAATAAGCAGAGACTTTCATAGTTCAAATGTCCAAATCTAGCATGCCATAATAAACTTGATGGAAGTGTACCTTCTTCATGATGATAATTGTATGAGAAATGTTGTGTATGAGCAGAGGTTCCTTGCAGCTTAATAAGCCTTTCTTCTTCTATTCCCCTCATGACAAGTGAGTGGTCAGATGCTTTTCTTACCTCAAGCTTGCAATCAAACATATGAATGGAGTGACCTTGCTGGTAGATGTGGACTAAGGACAGCAAGTTTCTCTTCAGTTGTGGGAGAAATAGAACATGATGTCGAAGAAAGTCTAGAAGACCAGGCAGTTTAAGCCTGATTGTGCCAAGCCCTGATGGCTTGATTTTTGATTGATCTGCAAAGTATACTACTCCATCAACATTGTCAGTGAAATCTTCAAAAAAATCTTTTCTATGAGTCATGTGGCAGGTTGCTCCTGAATCAAGCAACCAATCATTTTTCCATGAAGCAAGTGAAGCATTAAACAAATCTTCATTTACTCCAATGTCACATTGTGTCATAACGTAGTGAGCGGATTCAGGTACTTTACCTTTTTCTGTATCATCAGTTTCACCTTTCTGTTGGTTTCTTTTCTACTCAATTTTGTCCCATGGTGGCTTGCATGTAGAGGCATCATGTGATCCATTTCTTTTGCAGTGTATGCAGTGCAAATCTGTATTTTCTCCTTGAGAGTCTCTACCCCCCTGGCCACTGAAATCTCTTCTACCACTTTCTCTGGAAGAATCTTGAGCAAGATTATCCTCTCTATGTGCAAGAAGAGTTGTCTTCTTTTCCAAACCCTTCACTTTTTCAACAAACTTCTCCATTGTAAAATTTGAACTAAGCCCAAAAATAATTACAGTATTTGTAGCAAAATACTAACAATAATTTGCTATGACTTTCCAAAAAATGGAATCAACTGCAATTATGCAATATATGTCATGTTATCAACAAACAACATAAGCCAATGTCCAAAACAGTCAACGCATGGAGAAACGTACAGTTCAACGCATGGAGCAGCGTACATATGGAATTTAGCAAAAAACTTCAATGTAAATACTAGCTTTATTTCCCAAAACAAACTTCAGAAATCATTGAGCCAGTGTTATATGTTAAGCAGCGTTAATACAATGCCAAAACAATCTTCAGAAATCGTTGAAACCGGCGTTATATGCCAAAACAGCATTATATACAATGCCACATAGTGTTATAATACCAGCGTTAAGAGCAGCAGCGTTAATTCCAACAGTGTTATAATATCGGTGTTATACCTCAGCATTATTCCCGTCCAAACTACATTATATACCTATTATCCATTGATTGTTGGGTTCATTACGGCAGGGGTACATTAGTGATTGTAATCTGCATTATTCCACAGACGGCGCCAACTCAATCAACAGAGATTTGTTCATACTATTATTAAGTGGAGGAAGAAGTACCTCAAGGTTGGCTACCTGCTCATGCAGTAACACTCATCAAAACCGAAAACCTGCCTCTACATTCCAAAAGAACTAGCTAGGAAATGTACAAAAACAAGAACCCGTCCAAGGATTCGAACCGCAGGCAGACAGCGCGTACCGCTTTGGAACACCACACTGCGCAAGCAAATATTCATCACCATTTTCATGTGGTAAAACCTCTCTCTGCTCACACAGACAGATTTTCCTCTTCACATCACAATGAAAAGACGACAGGATTATCCAACGACTCATTTCTGAAAGGTAATGGGAAACCTCATAATTCTCAGGACGGTCCTCATACTCCACATGGGATGTAGTAGAGCGCAGGTAATGGCAGGCACTCAATACATTCAAACGGATGGTCAGTGGTCAGACAGCGTTCAGGCCTGTATGGAGCAAAGAGCAGGAAATATAAATAGAATATGGCAGAACGCAGGCAGTATCAGACAGCACTCAGTCACTGAATTATATGGAGAGCAAAGGAGCAGACAAAGGAGTTACAAGGCACAATAGCTAAAAAAAGGAGCTGGCTCTGATACCATGTCAGGCCAGGCAGTAACTCCATCAAGCAAAAATGATTCGACTGATTTATTCCTTCAGGTAGGTCTTCATTATATACATGAGGGAGAGACTATTCAGTTTGTCTCCCGGTGACTGTTCATATTTCCTATTGATCTATTTACATTAATTCACCCAATCACAAGGATTAGGTGTCAACAACCATGGTTGCTTATGGTTGATCATGTTCCTATTGTTTAGTATGGTTGACCAACGTTGATTGTGGTTAACTATGGAAGACCATGTTGATGATGGGTGTCTATGATTGACCTTGGTTGATTATTTATGAGTATGGTTGATTATGGATGACCATGGATGACCCAATTTGACTATTGTTGACATAAATCACCATGCTTGAGTATTTTTTACAATGATTGACTATAGTTTACTATGGTTAGACTGCATTGTGATTCACAATGTGACAGTTGTGAAGGGTCCTATTATGACATTAGTTTATGTTCTTCATAGTTTGATGTTGGATTATGTTTATCACATTGAGATATTGGGTGTTTTTTACACATTTTGATGTCAAGTTATGCTTGTCACATTTCCATATTGAGTTATGGTTGTTACATTGCGACGTCGTGTTTAGTTCATAATACTTTGAAACTGGGCTGTGGTCATGACATTGTGACATAAGGTTTTGTTCGTAACATTATGTTGTAAGGATGTGTTTGTCACATTAGAACATGGATATATGATTTGTACACTGTATAAATGGGTTATTTTTGGTAGATTGTGATGTTGAGTTATGTGTATCACACTATGAATTTAGGTTATGTTCATTTCATTATGATGTCAAGATATAAGTGCCACATTGTGATGTTTGGTTATATATGTCACATTGTTACATGAAGGTACATTCATCATTTTGTAATGTCAATATATTTTTTTCATAATGTGAAATTATATTATGTCGGATTGCATCACGATGTGATGTTGGTGAAGGGTTATGTTTGAATTTGATATCAAGATATGGTAGTGCCCTATTCTATTTTGACATTTGTAACATCATGATGATAGTTGTCTTATTTTTTGAGGACATCAAATATTGATGATCTAATTATTATCACTGCATTATGCTGACACTTAATATACATAGTATTGATGAGCAAGATATATATTATTGACGATTATGTTATTATATGATGATTACCCATTGTATCATAAAATGTTTCTAGTAGTTTCTTGAGTATGGAAAGGAACTATGATGATGCATGGACATGGATTGAACCAAATCTTCTAGTTTGGAATCAAGAGTAATGTTAATCGAATATGATTTTTATTTGATAAATATGTTTTAAAAAATACTAATGAATTAAATAGTGAATGCAGGCACAGGGTTCTTACTTCTCAAATGACTCAGATATGGGTGATGGGACAATAAGAAATTTTGAATTTGACTTGGACAAGTGGAACAATGCCTTTGATTCCACTTATTAGCATTGCACCCATGCCTTAGGTTGAAAATTGTGAAGCACTTTTACTTTGAAGTTACATGATGCCATGAAAGTTGGACTGCGAACTAGGTCACTCACAAGGTATAAGTGATGGGTGCACATTAAGGAGAAGACCTTAATTCTTAGTATCCATTAGCCTCTCAACAATGGAAACCCTGGAGTTAACTATTCTATTTTTCATTGTGCCTATGTTCCCCTCAACTAATTGTAGGTACTTTAAAAGCAACCATTATGGTAATTTTTTGAAGGACACAAGTAATTTGGAACTCTTGGTATTAGAAAAGTAAAAATATAAATGAAAATTAAATTAAGGGGATAAAAACCTTAAAATTGTGTGGTAAAGATAAAAGTGAATGTAGTGATTTAGACACTTTATTGAATATTGCAAAAGGAATAGAAAAAGGAACAATGGTAGTATTTGATACTAAACTAAAGTGAAAATAAATAAATGGACTATAATAATATATTAAATAGCTTTAAAAAACATATATTAAATTTGAAGGGCATCTCATATTAATTTAGAAAGAAAATATTACAATTGAGATAAAGAACTTAGACTAAGGTGTTAACTCTTAAAAGAAAGAGTGTGCATAATATTAATAAAAGTTATTTATTCAATTAGAAATACTAAGTTCATGAGAACTCTAACAGAATAATTCTTTATATCGATAGTTGGTAACAACGAAATAATTTCTAATATCAATAGATGGTCACAGGGCTTCACTAGGGAAGAAATACCATACCACGTGCATTCATATTGAGGGATATATATTGAGGAAAAAATAACATAATATATTGAACATATAATAGGGTGTAAAGGGTTTTTATATTGGAAGGTATAAAAAATGGAGCTCAAAGTTACTGAAAAAATATAAAGGGGTATGAAAAACTTTAATGAAAAAAATGGATACCTACAATATCTAGTGAAAGTAAAGGTTTTTTAAATTAGGAAGGTGTATTGGTTTCATATTGGTAGGGGGTTAAATAATGTGATTTTTAGTGATATTTGAGATATTTTCCAATATGTAATCAAATTAAGAGTATTGTTTAGTATGTCATGAACGCATGTGATATATTAGAGGTACATTGAGTGAAGCCCCTGTGTAGATGGTTAGGATTGCCTTCTCTACAATTTTTTCCCATCTCATGTCATCCTCTGTGTAATTGAGGCCACTAATATAGTAGTCTGACATATGCACACAAATTGCCTTGGAAATCAATTTCATTCAAAAAATTTAACACACTCACCATACAACAATGGAACATTCATAGGTAGCCCAACTGAAAATATTCAAGTATTATAAATCAAAGTCAAATGTAACCCTCTTTACACCATTCAAGCAATATAAATTGAATTCAAAAGTAATGATTATCTTGAGAAATAAAGGTTTATATACAATCACTATGGTAATCAATGTTAATCCAATAGTTTATGCTAAAATAACCTAAATGGATTAATGATCCAAGTAGATATTGTTCGTCACACACCTATTTCATTGGCTCAAAGCACAATTTTCTAATTTGGCAGTTTTTTTACATTTTTTCGGTCATAAACTTCTGGATCCATTTTGAGGCCCTAAATGGTGTTCTTTGGGGAAATGGGTTGATGGAATTATTTACTTGTTTTTGGAAGTTTTAAAATGTACTCCTCGGATAAACCTTTCTGATGGGATATAGTGCATGCCAAACAAAGATTGTCTGCCAAAGTTACGACCACCAGAAGTTGATGTTCTAACTTACACCATCGAAGCCCATAAGTTTTTGGTGCTTCATCTCCTAGGGTTATGTTTTTGGATGTTTAGGGTTTCTTATTTCTCCTTAATGATAAGAAGGCCTCTAAGTCTCATTGTAATACACGATTCCCAATTGAACAAAACAAAGATTAAAAATTGGATTGAACATTTTTTCGATGTTAAAGTAATAGCTATGAATAGCTATCGCCTCCTTGAAAAAGGAGGGAAGAGAGGGTCAATGATCCAGTATGAATCTTTGAATCCACCAAAGACATTCCAGTTATAGGATATCTATTTATGATCACATCTCTTCTCAGAGATAAGCTACCACAATTCAAGCTAGTTTTTTTATTCTACATGGATACAGTTTCAACATTTTCCATTTATTAATAGAAGTCAAGTTTCATTATATCTTTGTGTTTTGGTTATAAATATGTATATCATTTTGTTCCCTTTAGAAATTTGGATCGGTAGTATTAGAGAGATCTGCTCTTTATTTTTTTCTATGTGCATGTCGCCAATGAGGCTGTCCCTATAAGGAGTTTGGAATCAAATTTCTTGAGCCCTTGCAAGGCTATCCTCATTGACCCCAATGACCTCCCATGGAAGAAGAAAAAAAAGACAATGGAGTAGGATATCATATTAAATTGTTGCTTGAAGAATCCCTCGAGCAACAAAGGAACGATATGATGGATAATTTTTCCCAAATCCTTTAAAGGATGCCAATAGATGACACATATTCATCAAGTGGCCATTTTGGAGGTGTCGCCCCCTTTAACGTACAAGTTACTTTTGATATTCCTATATTTGAAGGCCAAATAGATGTAGATGCTCCACACAAATAGTTAAATTTTCTAGAGGAGTATTTTTCAGTCTTCAATTTTTTTATAGAGAAAAGAATACCTTTTCACTCCTTAAGGTTGCCTCCCATGTTAAGGATTGGTGGGAAACTTACTGTGAGCAAAAGGCCATGGAGGAATCTGCATTTTTTCCAGTGGAACTCACTTGGTACTTTTTTAGGGATGTGTTTAAGGGACAATATTACCCTATTGGAAGCTACAGAGACCAATACATGAGATGGACCACACTACAACATGAAAGGGATCAAGCAGTGCCAAAGTTCAAAAATATCTTTCATACCTTACACACCAAGCTAGGTATCAAAGACTCTGAGTGACATATGGCGCTCAAGTATTGTTTCTATCTACACAAATACATCTAGAAAAAAAATGGGGTTCCTAGACATCTCCTCACTTGGAACAACATACTGATATGCTTTCAAAATCGAACAAAATTTTAAACTAAATAAGTGATACTTTGGATTTATGAATCCTTCACATTGTAAGTAAGGAAACGGAATCCCCAAGTTGTAGAACAAAGGAAAAATCCAAAGTGGACCAGCCCAAGAAAACCCATATAAGCCACAAACAAAGAATGGTAACGGGAAGACGAAGAAAGACACGAGAAAGTGGTGTGAGTTCCAAAAATTCCCCTCATAACACCAATGAATTTCGTTCAAAGTAATCATTAGTGGACAAGCTGGAAGCTTTAGAATCAAAAATGGGTTCTAACTTTGAACCAAACCTAGACAAGAGGAAACAGATCATTGATATAGAACCTAGTGTCATTGTTGCCACCACCAAGGTTCGGCAAAGTGATCTTGAAGATCCATAAGAAGGTCAACACATTTTTCACTCACAAATGTGGGCGAAGGGTACTCCACTATGTTTCATTATCAATAGAGGGATTCAAAATAACCTTGTCCCAGAAGAGGTTGTTAATCGGTTGGGCCAGCCAACAACATGACACCCACAACCATACACCATCGGGTGGCTCCACCAAAGGTGAGATATCCAACAGTGCCACTTGCTCTATAACATCAAGCCTTTCAAGGATGAGATATTGTGTGATGCTTCTCACCTTGAAGTTTTTGATGTTCTATTAAGCCGACCATACTTGTGGAAGTGACATGCTATATATGATTCCACCTCATAGTGTTATTATTACTTCGGGCATACAACTATACATGATACTAAAGCTAGTCCCACCTACTTCCATTTCTTTGATCTCTACTAAGTAATGTAGTAAGGTCATCTCCTAGACTAAGAATTTTGTCTTCTTCCTAATACACTCTCAAAGTAAGGAGAAGATTATGGCCACATCCAAGGCCTCCACATAGGGATCCTCCACATAAAGAGGAAACTAGAGAAGGTCGTCGAGGAATATAGAGATTTTCTCCTCACCCACTAGGGTACCTATGCATTGTTAGGTTAAGCACTCAATTAATATGAACCCCAACACACCTCTACTTAATAGATCAATATAACACTACTCTCTTTGGTAAAATGAGGAAATCAAGTGACCAAATCAAAGAGCTTCTCCAGAAATGGAACATTTGACCATGTTCCTCACCCTATAGAAGCCCAATTATACTCGTGCAGAAGAAATATGAGACCTGGCGACTTTACATGATTATCAGGCCCAAGGAAAAATCACAGTCAAGAACCAATACCTAACTCCTCAGATTGATGGCCTTCTTAACTAGCTCAAGGGGGCCAAGTATTTTAGTAAGATTGATTTGAAGTCTCGTTGCCACCAAGTCCCAATAGAACCAACTAATTTGTGGAAGATTACTTTCAAGTCCAAGGAGGGTATTTTTGAAAGGTTGGCCATGCCCTTTGGTTTGACGAATGCCCCAAAAATTGTCATGAGGCTGATGGATGATATCTTACAGCCTTTCACCAACTCTTTCATGGTTGTAAATATGGATGATATCCTCAACTTCAATAATATTTGGGCAGAACACATGCAACATATTCAACAAGTCCTTCACATTATGCAACAACAAAAGTTATGCGCTAACTTGAAAAAATGGTCCTTCAGCCTACATTATTTACTACCAAGGTGTACATGTGGATCCAACCAAGATCCAAATTATTTGGGATTGGCCAGCCTCAATGAATCTAATAGATATTTGCAACTTCTTGGGCCTTGCTAACTTCTCCTAACGATTCATGTTGGGATTCTCTTATATCAATTGGCCCTTAAGTGAAGTCACCAAGGATGGAGAAAAAGCAAAGTTTGTCTGGTCTATCACAATAGAAGGCATTTAATGAACTAAAACACTTCCTTTGTTATATACCATTTCTCGCACTGCCAAACCTACAACATCTATTTGAGATTGAGACAGATGCATCTGACTATGTTATTGGTGCAACCCTCATTTATCAAGGACCTTTAGTGGCCTACCATAATGAAACACTCTTTGATACTATCTAGAGATACCCCACCTACCATAAGGAGATTTATTCTATTGTGCAGGACTACAGGCAATGGAAACAATATATTTTGGGGAAGGAGATTATCATCGACATAGATCATAGGTCATTTATATTTATGTAGACACAAGAGAAGTTATAGAATAAATTTCATCAAAAACGGTCCACATTCCTGCAACAATTCTATTTTAACGTCAAGTACAAGAAGGGTAGCACCAATCATGTCATAGATTGCCTCAGTCAGTCCCCAGTTATGGAGTTGAACACAGTTCTCAACTCTTGTGGGAACAAGACATCTAGATTTCCATACTTATACAATAGCGACTCAAAATTCATTGCCACGTACTAGATGTTGATAGCAGACCATCAAGTTCCAAACTTCCACCTCTAGGATGCATTGTTGTACTACCTACAACACCAGTGTGTTCCTTCAAGTGAGTGTGCCAAGTTGATCTGGGAGGCACATTACAGTCAAGTAGCAAGGAACTTTTGTGTGGAGAAGACAATGGAAATACTACAAAAGTACTTTTATTAGCCAAAAACTCAACAAGATGTTGAAAAGTATATCATGGTTTGCACCGTCTGTGCCATTTTCAAACCAACCATTAATAAGTAATGCTTGTACACCCCTCTTCCTACTCCTAATCAACCTTGAGAATCCATATCGATGGACTATATGGTTTTCCTTCCTTCTATCAAGCATGGTAATGAATTTGTATTTGTGGTCATTGATACATTCTCCAAGATAGACATATTGGTTTCCTGCAATAAGACTTTCACAGCATAAGCCACTACCAAGCTCTTGCTTGAATGGCTGTGGGTAAATTTTGGGATTGCACAAACCATCATATCAAATCAGGATAACAAGTTCCTAAGTGCATTCTAGTCGAGATTATGGTCATTTTTGGACACCAACTTCACCAAATCAACTACCTTCCACCCCCAAACTGATGGTCAAACAGAGGTTGTTAATAGGATGATCGTGCACATCTTATGCATGTAAAAATCCAATTATCCATGAACATGGGATGAGAATTTCCCATATGTTCAACATAACTACAACAGAGCTCTCCATAGCTCAACTAGCCACAACTCGTTTCAGATGGTTCTAGGATTTCAACCATTGGGTCATGTTAATGTTGCATTATGCCTTACAACCACATAGGTGAAATATGCACATGGCCAATCTGAAGTCAACAAAGCTACCAAGTTAATATATTGAATTATATGCTAGTAGGTCCATGTATTTCAAAAATCCAATAATAAGTACAAATAACGCCATGATCATCACTCGGTGCCACACAAGTTTCAAGTGGGATACAAGGTTTAGTTGCATTTAATGAAGCAATGTCTTACAGGGTCCCATTGAAAGATTTGGCCAATTTGATATGGACCTTACACCATCACAAAGGATGTGGGTGGTAATTCTTTTGAGCTAAGTATCCCCACCTTCCTTGGCATGCACCTAGTATTCAATGTGAACCATCTTTGGCCATATTTTCCACCATTTTTAGACACATCATAAATCACAGAGTAGTTGACACCCACATACCTCAACCCAAATTGCATTGAACATTCCATAATTAATTATATCATGAACACATATATTAAAAGCACTCACAAATAGAGGACCCAGTTTTATTGGGTTTTCAAAGCATGCCAACTCTTGCACCAAAGAAAAGTGGCTCACTAGGGGCCAAGTTCAGCAGAAGTTCCCTTGTCTTATGGAGGAACTCAACACAATGGATGCCATTTTTTCCTAAGGGGGCAGGATTGATCCATGTGGATATTGGTGGCCACCCACCTATTCCATGGTCTCACAACACAATTTTCTATTTGGCATTTCTTTTCTATAGTTTTTAGGTCCTATCCTTTTGGAGCTATTTTGAGGCCCTAAACGACATTTTTCATGGAAATGGGATAACATCAATCTTTGATATCCATTGGCCGTAAAAAAATGTACTCTTCAGATATACCTTTCCAACGAGGTATCTTGTGTGCCAAATGGAGATTGTATGCCAAAGTTATGGCCCCAGAAAGTTGACCTTCCAACTTACCTCATCGAGGCCCACAAGGCTTTGGTGCTTCATCTCCTAGGATTACATTTTTAGATGTTTACGGTTTCTCATTACTCCTTTATGATAAAAATTCCTTTGAGCCGCATTGTAAGATAGTTCAGTGAAGGCATGTAGCCGTCACATCTCTTCTCAAATATAAGCTACCACCATTCAGGCTAGTTTATTTTTATTTTGCATGTATGCAATTTTAGCATTTTCCATTTATTAATAGAAGTCAAGTTTCAATATATCTTTGTGTTTTTGTTATAAATGTGTATATCATTTCATTCTCTTCATAAATTTGGATCAAATGTATTAGAGCAATTTTCTCTTTATCTATTTCTTTATGCATAAGCCCAATGAGGTCAGGGTATAAAGAGTTGGGACTTGAACTGCTTGAGCCCTTACAAGACCATCTTCACCGACCCTCAAAACCTCCCATGGCGGAAGAAAAGAAATATGAGGGGGCATGAGATCCTATTAAATTTTTGTTCAAAGAAGTGCTTGAACGAGAAAGGAATGAGATGATGGATAAATTGCCAGATACTTCTACATATGCCAATATGTAACAAAGCTTCAAGTGGCCACTTTGAAGGAACCACTACCTTTAAGGTACAAGTGAATTTTGATATTCCTATATTTCAAAGGAATATAGATGCAAATGCTCTAAGAATATGGTTAAATCTTTTAGAAGGGTATTTTTCGGCCCATAATTGTTTATATAGAAAAGATTAACTTTGCACTCCTTAAGGTCACCCCCCGTGTCAATCATTGGTGATAAAATTACAGTGAGCAAAGCGCCATGGAGTAATCATCACCATTTTCAGTTGCAACCACTTGGAACTCCTTTAAGAATGTTTTTAAGGAAAAAATATTACCATGTTGGAAGCTACAAAGACCAGTACATGCAATGGACCACACTATGGCAAGAAAGGGATCAAGCAGTGCTAGAGTTCACCAATATATTTCATACTTTACACACCAAGTTGGGTATAAAAGACTCTTAGTGACATCTGGTGCTTAAGTAACATGGCTATCCACATAGATACATCCAAACATAAATGGATTTCCTAGACATCTCCTCACTTAGTGTGGCATATCAATATGTTGTTAAAATCGAGCAAAAGTTTAAACAGAATAAGTGAGACATTAGATCTATGAATCATTCACAACCCAAGTAGGGAAAGGGCATCCTGAAATCATAAAACAAAGGAAAGAGCTAGGGTGAACCTCTCCAAGATAACTAATATAATCCAAAAACAAAGAATGGTAATGAGAAGGTGAAGAAAGACACAAGAAAGTGGTGCAAGTTCCACAAGAGATCCTCTCATCACACTAATAAATGTCGTGCAAGGAAGTCATTGGTGGCCAAGCTAAAAGCCTTATAATTAGACACATGTTATAAATTTGAGCCAAACCTAGATAAGGGGAAACACATCATTGATGCAGAACCCAGTCACATTGTTGCCATCAACAAGGTTCAGCAATGTGAGCCCGAAGATCTGAAAGAAGGTGAGCACCCTTTTGACTTACAAATGTGAGTGAAGGGTGATCCATTGCAATTCATTGTCGATAGTAGGAGTCAAAAGAATATATTCTCCATCGAGGTATTTAAGTGTCTATGCCTACTAAAAACACACACTCGCAATCATACACCATTAGGTGGATCCACCAAGGGAAAAATCTTCCAGGTAGCCAATAGTTCTTCCTACCCTACAACATCAAGCCTTTAAAGGATTAGGTATTGTGTGATGTTTCTCCCCTTAAAGTTTGTAATGTTTTGTTAGACCGACCATACTTGTGGTATTTTCGTGTTGTATAGGATTCCATACCTCATGGTGTTATTATTACTTTGGGAAGACAACTATATAGGATACCAAAGATAGTCCCGCCTACTATCTATTTCTTTGACCTCTACTAAAAATGCAGTAAGTCATCTCCCACGCTAGGAAATTTTCCTTCTTCCTCATTCTCTCTCAAAGTAAAGAGAATAGTGTTGCCACATCCATGCCCTCAACATAGAAGAGGCAACTAGATAAGGTCGTGGATGAATATAGAGACATCTTCTCCTCACCCACTGGGGCACCTCTGTGCTATCAAGTTAAGCATTCAATCGATTTGACCCTAAATGAACTTCTACCCAATGGACCAATATGTTGGTGCTCTCTTCTTCAAAATGAGGAAATCAATAAATAGATCCAAGAGGTTCTCCAAAAATGGCACATCCAACCAAGTTCCTCACCCTATGGAATCCCAATTGTACTATGCAAAAAATAGATGGGACCTGGAAACCCTGCACTGATTATCGGGCCTGAACAAAATCACAGTAGGAATTGATACTTAATTCTTTGTATTGATGACCTTCATCGCTAGTTCAAGGGGGGCAAGTATTTTAGTAAGGTTGATTTGAAGTCTAGCTACCACTGAATCCTAATAGAACCAAGTAATTTGTGGAAGACTACTTTCAAATCCCATGAGGATCTTTTTGAATGGTTGGTCATTGCCTTGGTTTGACAAATGCCTTGGAAACTTTCCTGAGGTTGATAGATGGTATCTTGAAATATTTCACCAACTCTTTTATGGTTTTTTATCTAGATGACATTCTCATCTTCAGCAAGATTTAGGAAAAAATATGCATCATATTCAACAAATCCTTCACACTCTGATGTAGGAGCATCAAAGCTTCAAGGACATTTTGACATTTGATAAGGAATTCTAATTCCTTTATGTCAAGAATTATGTTTTCTAAATCGATAAATGAATAAGTCATAATATAGAAGATAATATTGGATAAGAGGAATTGACCGTCATAGTGAGAAGATAGAATAGATAAGATTTTTAGAGAACAAATCTATCTTTTGAGGCATGAGAGATTTAGAGAATAAATGATGGAGTGATTTTAGGCTCTAGGAAAATCTACTTTGTTCCAAAAAAATTATTTATCATAGTAAGCCTATGGGCATGAGAGGGTCGCCAATAAAATGTGTAATGAGGCCGAAAAGATGAGGTAGAGAATAGCTAAGGGTAGAGAAGCACCCAAAATTATGGATTTGGGTTTGTAGGAGATTTATGTACAAATTTTGGTTTATTGAATTATTGTGTTATTTCCTCCGAATAGTGTATACCTCTTTGCTTTGTGTTATTTGTTGATATTAAATGAATGCATAAATAAATTGATGATATGCATATGAGAATCTAAGATAGGGCATTTTTATATGAGCATTGATGAGGTTGAACATAGCCAAGAATGTCATTAAGAATGAGTTCATTGAGCTAGTTATTACCTTAAATTTCTTTAGGCAGAATTGCTAGAGTGGAACGTATGATACATCAAACCATAGATTTGATTGAGTATGCCCCAATTTCTCGAGGGCGTGGGCTATAATGTTCTATATCGAGGAATATTTTTTTGATTTATGTAGCATCGGATGTGCTCTAGTGTCGATATTTTGCAGAGAGGCTTAGACACATGCATTCTCCAAGACCCAAAAATCGTTTGGGAAGATTCCACCTAGAGATGATTTAATTAAAATAATTAATAATTTGTAATGTGTTCCTAAGTCTAAACTTAGGAAATGTGATTAATTAAAGGGTATTAATTAAATTTGTTGTGAATCTTCTATAAGAAGATGAGGATCAACTCCTAGTTAATCTTAGCCATCGACTATGTTTTAATCTTGGTCGTTGGTGCTCCAATGAGAGATTATAAGGAGCTTGATGGGAACTTGGAGAACACACTGAGATTGTGAGATCTAGAGATTGAATTTCTCAAGAGTAGCAGTGTTGAGTTGTCGGAGAGAGATCAAGTGATCTTCTTGCAGTGAGGGACAAGGATAGTAGACCGAAGGGGATTTTTCTAGTTCCAGAGAGTGCAATCCAGATAAGGCAACAAGAGGTTCAGAGAGGCAATGCAGTGCCATACAAAGGCAGCGTAGTGCTTCATAGGGAGTCTGTATTTTTGCTAGGAGTAGCTAATATCTAGAGCTAGTAGCTGGGATGTGATACCGGAGGGCCAGAGGATCGAATTTCCAGTCAACAAAAAATCAGCTGGAATGCTGACGTAGTTCCTAGAAGTTGTGACACAGATTTGTGGAGGCTGATGCAGAGATTGCGCAGAGGCAGCGTGGGGCTAGCCATCCAGATATTGGATCATAGTCATATTGCCAATAATAGTGTGATAATATTTTTCACTACCTCTTTTCTAGTTTATTCTCTATATCAGATTGCTATTTTGGGCATCTAAAGATTTGTACTCCGATTTACTATTGCATAATAATAAAACCCTCAATTGTTGCACCAGTTTTCCCACATTGGGTTTTTCCGGGAACATTGGTCCAAAAACAACAGTGTATTTGTGTGTGTGTTCATTTCTCTCCCATTCAATTTTTTGTTTCCGCAATATTTTATGTTGTGAAGGTTGTAGTAGATTTTATTTTGATGTTTACTGTGTAACACTATAAATAACTCAATTCGGAAATTAATAAGTTGGAGAAATCTAATCGGTTGTTGCAATAGGGATTCAGTTCACCAAATTTTCACATGGTTTCATAGCACAGATAGTAAGTCAGAGAGCTCAGAGCAAAAGAGGAGAAGGAGGTTTGAATTTCTACGTAGGAAGCAATTTGAAACCCCAGGGGCAGTGTATTTCCTTGGCCAGGAGGGTCTGTTTTTCATGGAAATTTTACTTCTCTGAGTGAGTTGACAGAGAATAAAATTTTCCAGATCGAAGAGTACCAGAGGCAGAGGGAGTAGTAGGGGTTTCCTTGCAAAGTATATCTTCAGCTGGGATGCAAATTTTACAGTAGTTTGCTAGTACAAAAAGTGTCAGGAGGAAGGAAGAGCACACGTTGAGGGAATTCTTTCCTCCGAGGACTTCTAGCCAAGAAGTTTGAATTCTCCTAGCAGAGCAGCATTAGTTGTGTTTGAGATTTCTCACTCCAAAAGGGAGTGTGGCATCAGTTGCACAGAGGAGAAGAGAAGGAGTTTGACATTTTTAAAGAGATGGCATTAGCAAGGTTGAGAGATCAAGATTGGTTGGACGGAACCTCCAACTATGTGATCTGGAAGGGTAGAATTTTCTGCCTTCTAGATGAACATGATCTCAAGACTTATATCGATAGTGTGGTAATTGTACCCACAGATGCAGATCTGCTTGAGAAATGCAAGAAGGATATGGTGAAAGCTAAGAGGTTGATTCTCGATGGGGTTCGAGATCACCTGGTATCTCACATAGTTAGAAAAAATATTGCCCGGCAGATGTGGGAAGCACTAGCTACATTGTGCAAAGGATCTCCCAAGCAGCGGAAGGTGTATCTTGAGGATAAGTTGAGATGCACGAGGATGCAGAAATGGGAGCATATAGACCCCTTCCTTACTAGGCTTCAATATGTCCAAAATCAACTGGCTTTAGTAGGGACAGCGCCCTAGCCTACAAAGTTTGTATGATTAGCTCTAAACAGCATTTCCGAAAAATGGCAAGTTTTTGTCTAGAGTATCCTGGGCAAAGAAAAATTGCCAGATTGGGAATGGATGTGGGTTGATCTACAGCAAGAGGAGATGAGGCGATATCGGGTGAAGAGCACCATTAGTGGTGCTAGCAGCAGCAGTGGACCTCGCATCTAAGGGGCAGCAGGAGCAACGTAAGAGAAAGAAGGACATTTCCAAGATCAAGTGCTTCAAGTGTGGTGAGCTTGCCCACTACAACACTTAGTGTCCTCTCAGAAAGAAGGAAAAGGAGGAAAAGCAGGATCAGCGGGTTGCATCCACTGAGATCAACAAGTTCTCGTCCAAATTGGAGGAAGAGTTTTCCATGATCACCGAGTTAACTCCAGGGGTGAGGTGGGGTGATTTGGAGTTGTATCACCTGGGAGCTACAAGATGGGTCGGATTCTTGAGGAGGTCCACCTCATGAATCAATACCTTGCTATGGGAGCCTAAGACATGTAGTAGCAGGATGGATTAGTGGTAGTTGGTGTAGTTAGGTGCCAAAGTGACAGATGCAATTGGTCAGAGACTGAGCATCTTAGAGCAAAGTTGGCAGCAGTGCAGATGGCACATAGCAGAGTCAGTAGTAGCATAGAGGCTTCAGTGACAGTGCAGAGTCTAGCAGAAATCAACACTCAGGTGACAGATGCATCATACTGACCATAGTTGGTTCAGTATTTTGGATGATTTTCCACTGCAGTTGTTGTAGTTACAGCATCAACAATTGGAGAGGATTGCAGTGCAGATGCAGTGTTAAAAGTAGTTCAACAAGGCCAGCAGCAACATGGATGTAGCAGTCAAAGTTGCACAGTAGTTGGTGGGCAGTGGGGTTGGACATCATCAGCGCAGTAGGGGATGATGCAGAGACAGAGTAATGCTTCAGTGGGTTGCAGTATTATAGCACATTCCTCGCTAAGAGGGAGTGTTGATTTCTATAGCATTGGATGTGCTCTAGCCTCGAGATTGTAGAGAGCCTTAGACACATGCATTCTCCAAGACCCAGAAATCGTTTGGGAAAATTCAACCTAGAGATTATTTAATTAAAATAATTAATCATTTTTTATGTGTTCCTAATTCTAAACTTGGGAAATGTGATTAATTAAAGGGTATTATTTAAATCTGGTGCGAATCTTCTAGAAGAATACGAGGATCAACTCCCAGTTAATCTTAGCCATCGATTATGTTTTAATCTTGGTTGTTGGTGGTCCAATGAGATATTATAAGGAGCTTGATGGGCACTTGGAGAACACACCAAGATAGTGAGATCTAGAGATCGAATTTCTCAAGAGTAGCAGCGCTGATTTGTCGAAGAGAGATCAAGTGATCTTCTTGCAGTGAGGGGCAGGGATAGTAGATCAGAGGGGATTTTTCCAGTTCCAGAGAGTGCAAGGAAGAGAAGGAAATGAGAGGTTCAAAGAGACAGCACAATGCTTCAAAGGGAGTCTATATTTTTGCTAGGAGCAGTCAAGATCTAGAGTTGGTGGTCGGGGTGTGAGACCAGAGGGCCAAAGGGTCGAAGTTCCAGTCAACAAAAGATCAATTGGAAGGGTGACATAGTTCCTAGAAGTTTTGACCCAAATCTGCGTAGGTTGACGCAGAGACTGGGTAGAGGCAGCATGGGGCTAGCCATCCAGAGCCTGGATCAGAGTCGAATCTCCAATAACAGTGTGAGAATATTTCTCACTACCTTTTTTCCAGTTTATTCTTTATATCAGATTCCATTTTGGGCATCTAAATATTTGTACTTGGATTTACTATTGCATAATAATAAAACCCTCAGTTGTTGCACCAGTTTTTCCACATTGGGTTTTCCCAGGGACATTGATCCAAAAACAATGGTGTATTTGTGTGTGTGTTCATTTGTCTCATGTGCAGTATTTTGATTTTGCGGTATTTTATGTTGTGAAGGCTACAGTAGATTTTATTTCGATGTTTATTGTGTAACACTGTAAATAACTTGATTCATAATTAACAAGGAGGAAAAATGTGGTCAGTTGTTGCACTAGGGATTCGGGTCACTAAATTTTCACATATTTTAAAGTTAGCGGGGAACATTATTGCAAAGTTAAGTGTTGACCAAGAAATTGTTAGTAAAGAAGTCACAACCAGTGTGTAGTCCAATCCCAAAAGAGAAATTGCTATTTCTTATTAGAGTCAAGGGGGTTAGTTGTGGGAATACTGAGAATAATTGATTGTGCCCGGTTTGAGGGATTCCACCTCCAAATTGAATGTCTAGTAGCATGAAGATGTTGATCGCAGTCATATGTGTGGACTGGAGGTTGTGTTGAGAGGAAAGTGTTGTCTCTTCCTAAAGCAAGAAGATCGTTGAGCGGATATTGATTGTTGAGAAGGATCATAGTGCAACACTTGGGAGAATCTAATCTCAAGTCAAGGATCTTGCAGATATAGAATGAGAAGAAAATTGCATTTGGCTTGCATTGGAACTAGCTAATTGTATGCATGTGTGAAGGCATGACAAACTATAATTGCAACATGTGTGAAATTGACATTGGTTGTGCATTGGAGCAAAGCATGTGATCATAACAAAAATTATGTTCTCCTTGTGATATTTCGGAACTTAACTAGTAGTGTTTGAAAGTAAGAAACCATAATGAATACGCCCAACTCAAAGGTTTATTATGTTTGAAGGAAGTTAAGCATTGATTTTAATATCTAAAATTCGAGAATGTATCTAGCCCATCATTAATTTAACATGTGAATGTGCCCAACATATAGTGTCATAAGAAATTAATCATGTCGATGCAGTATAAGAGTATAACATAATGTAACTGGGTTAGGTTAAAGACGCGGGAAAATTGTATTTTCTTGCATTTCATTGTACGGCAACACAAGTTATGTGCTAACTTGGAAAAATTCTCCTTCAACATGAACAAGGTCCAAAACCTAGGCTACATTATTGATGATCAAGGTGTGCATGTGGATCCAACCAAGATCCAATTCATTCAAGATTGGCTAACACCGACAACTCTAACAAAGATTCATAGCTTCTTGGGCCTTGCTAACTTCTACTGAAGATTCATGTTAGGGTTCTCTTATATCACTCGTACCTAAGTCAAGTGACCAAGGGAGGAGAAAAAGTGAGTTTTTTTGTTTGAGTCACAACAAAAAACATTCGATGAATTGAAACATTGTCTTTGCTTTGCACCAATCCTCACATTGCCATACCTGTAACAACTATTTAAGATTAATATAAATTCCTTTAGCTATGTTATTTTTGCAATCCTCATTTATCAAGGACATCTAGTGGCCTATCACATTGAAACACTCTCTAATATTATCCAGAGATTCCCCGCCTATGATAAGGAGATGCATTCCATCGTGCAGGCCTACCAACAATGGAAACATTATATTCTAGAGAAGGAGATGATCATCCACACAAATCACAAGCCTCTTTAATTTATGTATACACAAGTGAAGTTACATAATGACCGCAATTACAAATGATCCACATACTTACAACAATTCCATCTGAACATGAAATACAAGAAGGGTAGCATCAATCATGTCGTAGATTGCTTTAGCCAGCGCTTGGTTGTCGCAATGACCATAGTTCTAAAATATTATGGGCACGAGACCTCTTGATGGCCACATATATACAATCGTGACTCAAAATTTTCTGCCACATACCAGATGTTGATCACAGGCAAGCAAGTTCCAGACTTCCACCTCCAAGATGCACTATGGTACTACCTGGGACACCATTTTGTTCCCTTAAGAGACGATGTCAAGCAGGCCTTGGAGGCACATTACAGGCGGGTAGCATGCGCACTTTAGTATGGAGAAGAGAGTGGAAGTACTAAAATGCATTTTTAATGGCTAAAACTTCAAAAGGATGTTGGCAAGTATATCGTTATGCATTGTCTGTGACATTACCAAACCAACCATTAGGAAGCAAGAACTGTACACCTCTTTATCTACTCCTAATCAACCTTAGGAATCCATCTCGATGGACTATATGTTTGGTCTTGTTTTTATCAAGCATAGTAATGACTATTTTTGGTCACTAATATATTTTCTAAGATGGTCATTCTGGTTGCCTGAAAGAAGAGTATCATAGCAGAAGTCATTACTAAGATCTTCTTTGAATAGGTGTGGGTACCATTTGGGATCTTGCAAACCATCATATCAAATTAGGATAGTGGATTCCTAAGTGCATTCTAGGCAAGAACAAAGATACTAATTTAACAAGAAACGTAACCTCAATGAGAAATCTAGCCCTAAAAACCCCTTTTTTGTGCAAAAAAATGAAAAAACACTCTGAAAACGAAAAGTATTGATGTGTCATCAACGCTTTTTTTCAGGTTAAAATTATTTTCTTATTGCAGTGGTATTAAAAACCAAATTTTTGTGCAATAAACATAAAAAGACACTCTGAAAATGAAAAGTGTTGATGTTTCATCAACAACCTCTTTTTTTTTTTTTTGGTGGCTGAGCGAGCTACCTCAGCCCTCGCAGGCCTGGATACTGCGTACTCTGAGGTCTATTGATTTCAGTGGATTGATCCGGAGCAGAAGCACGCTGCCCTTTGCAGATCTGGAGACCACATCCCACGTGTTCTCTCCCTTGTGCGCGCACTCAATCACTCTGCTTCCTGAGGGCGGATCCGCCTGAGGCCCCTCTCCCTGAGGGTGGGCTGCTTTATGGATATCTGCGCTAGAATCTATCTGGCTTTTCTCTAGGGTTTGAGATCATGGAGACTCTGGGCTCCCCCCAGGGTTCCCCATCTGCTCCTCTGCCTCTTTCGCCTTCGGAGGCCTTTAATCAGCTTCTGGCATGGCTTCCTAAGAAGAAAACCCCTGAACCATCGAAATTTGTTAAAAATTTGGACAATATCCCAGCGATCTCCCTTCCGCCTGAAACCCCGATGCAAATTGCTCTGTCGTTGTCCGAACGGGCCCTCATTGGTCAATTTATGGGGCTTTGGCCATCCCCAAAAACCACGAAGAGCTGGGTCTCCAGAAACTGGGTGCCGCTGATCAGAGAAAACATTACTTCTTATTTTCTAGGGAGAGGGTACTTCCTCTTTGAATTTACTGCAAAGGAAGACAAAGACCTGATCTTCCGAAACGGCCCCTACTTCATGGGTCCTCAGGGTCTTGTTGATGCCCCGAAAATCGTTACATCAACATCGGGGGATAACCACCCGGTCCGGACCTTAATACAGCTCCTTTTC